>JARHVA010003818.1:1360000-1392500 GCA_037957365.1 Torreya grandis | reverse complement strand
TGCAATATTATATGCAAATTACATATCATATGCACCTTAGATATGTTTGATGATGAGGTTGTGTATAACAATGGTACCAATGTATATATTGTGCCACAACTATGAATCTAAATCATATAACTATGTGCTTTGGCCAATTTGTAGTTTGAACAAATGTGGATATAATTTTACCATAACATGACCCTACTATATATGGATAAATTTTAAATCTTAAATAAGTTCCAATTTGGAGGAAATGTTTCCAAAATATGCCCCCACTAAATTAGAGTGTGCCAAATACTGAATAAGTGTGGAGAATATGCTTCCATATAATGTCCCCAATGGATCTAAAAACAATGAATGTGTGGAATCCATGCCTATATGACATTTCCTCATTGAATCTAAAAATTAATATAAGTTCCAAATACTAAAAAGTGTGGAGAACATGCTTCCAATGTATGCCCCTATTGAATATGAAAACTATGCTAGATGTGGAGAACATGTCTTTATAACATTCCCCCACTAATATGAACCCCTTTAAGTTAAGGTTAGAATTGAGACTGGTAGTTACTATACCTCAAAATGATAAGACAACTAAATAATCTATAAATGGAACCATGTAACACATATAAGAACCTATCTAGGTAAATGTAACATTGAATCATATAAAAAAATATGATCACATGAAGGTGTGTGATGGATGATAAATATCATGGAAACATATATATTGTAACAGTACAAGATCATAAAGGAAAAAGACACATTTACTAGAAATTTTAAAATCAAGTCAACATATAATGATCCTAGGATACCACAAACAAGGGGCATGTTGAAATATTGCACAATTAAAAGGACATAATAGTCAAATATCCAAAACATAAATAACAACATATTCAAATGTCCAAAAAATAACATAGACACGGGGGATGAAAAAAAGGATAATATTCAAATGATTGAATAGGGAAGACAATATCAAGGTAAGACACTCAAATAAGTGCATAAAATAAGCATAAGTAACTAGTACAAACACATCATAGTATCCCATGGATCAAATGTGTTAACAAGAAATGTCAAGTGCATAGCAAATCATGTACCCTATGAAAGATATAATCATAGATAAATTCATGTGTAAATACATATAATCTCAAACATGATTATGAAAATTGATCCTCAAACCATATAACCTATGAATATCATGATCATATAGGTGGAAAACCCCAATGTCCTTATAACATGAGTAGAGTGAAGTCCCAACATCAAAAATAGGAATATATCATGTATCTATGTATGTTTGTATCACACTCAAGTATAAGTGGGGCACACATATATGTAGGAGTAACTAATAGGCCATCCATCAACATGGAATTAACATATATATATATATATATCAAAGAGCCAATAGATTATATAGGTGCCAAAAATGTTTTTATATTTTGGAATGTTTTCTTAAAAATTATTATTTGGTGGTTTTGAAATATGTGAAGATGAAATATCATCCTATGATCCTAGACAAATAATGGTCATAAGTATCTCCTCACTTGGAAAGTAGTGCATGGAATTTATGGTATTTACCAAGGAACATGTGTAGGTTTAATATATGTCACTATAGTTTTTTTGATGCTTTATGTATGTATAATAGGAATATATGGTCATGAAGGGATAATAAGAGTAATAGGGGTTCTTACGACACATATCTATGTGCTCTATGGTTTGTTTGAAATAAAAATAGTAAAAACATGTTTAGGTTCTCTCAATGGTTGAATATGTTGTATAATAGAATATGGGGATTTTATGGAATCCATTGTATGTCTCTGATGTAATTATCTCTCAAGTATTAGCCACCTATTAAAGGGGATTTCTTATTGCTCACCCTTTTACAATGGATTAACCTTAGTATGTTTGATAGTTAACTTTTTGGGTATATGTCTTTTTTGTTCAATATGATGCTCATATGGATTTATAGAAACTATAACTACCTGATTGGCATGAATGCATTTAACACAACCATGAGCTATCAAAGTCACTTCTCACATGACATATTGGGTTATGGGCCTCTACCCATATATAGATATTGGATATCCCAATTTTTCTCCTTTGTAAGTTTCTGTATCTAAGGTCTTCCCAATAAACTATCAAATATTCATTTGGAAGGCATAATTGAAATGGTAAAACCACATATATGGGACCTACATGTAAAGGTAGGTCAATCTCACCAAGGACCTTTTAGGATGTCCCATCAAATGATTTAATTGATCTAGTAGATGGATTAAAATCATGATGAGTATAAACCATATGCATAAATAATGTCATGGTGAAAACATTTTCACTTTCACCATTATCAATAATAACACTTTGTATATGTTGGTGATCAAGAAATTATTGAATGAATAAATTATGAAGATTAGATTCATCATCCTTGATCTTAGTTCATCCAAAGTAATATAATATATTTGAACCATGGTAGTTATATGTCATGTAAAATTACCAATAACACCATATAATTAGTGCACATAATGTGATGGAAAAGGATGTGCATTATATTTGATTTGTACTTCTAATTCCTTCTAAAAATGGTGTTGTAAAGGACTATTAGATATTTTTTATTTTTGGTGATCACCAAGTTCTGAACTTGATTCCATGGGAATATTATCAAATGTATTATTTTGGTCATCAATAATGCATTGGATATTATTCTTCAAGTTAAAACACATGTTTGTGTAATGTCTGACTCCCCAGTGATAATCACAATAAGCATTCCCATCATATCCTTTGGGTAGAGGTGTATTCATCTGAACATCTAAGTATGAGTAATAGATATAAGATGACACTCTTCTATCCATGGGATTAATAAAGTGAGATACTTACGTAAGTGTGTAAATTTTCTCATTGGTGAATTAGATAAGACAAGCTAATTCAGCTATTGTAAAACTATGTTAATCATGGATATTGCTTCCTTTTTAGGCTCATGACGTTTTACCTTATAACTTGGTTATATTGTAAGTTTGACACTAGATGTATATGTATTTAGTTTTTTTCTACATACCTGAGCTTATTCAATGAAATAAGCTTCATTTTGTGGTCTTGTACAACATGGACTAAGTCATCAAAAGATTTGAACTTCTTGAAAACAATGGACTTATGTAAAGGAGAAAGCAAACTTTGTTTGAATATGTCTTACCAATCATTATCTATCATAGGATTACTAATTTTATCTAACATTATATATTACCTCAAGACATATTCATTGTTATATTCATTTGTTCCATGTTTGATTTTGTCAATTTGAGTAGGAAACCTTTTTGGAAATATTAATGGAAAAGTGTGCAAAAATATGATCTACAAGAGGTTTGAATGCTTTCACAAATTGGAGAGGTAAATGATAAAACCAACTCAAAGCATAGTACTTGAGTTTTCTTGGGAATAATTTGGTCAAAAAATTATCATTGGAGGCATAATCAAGGCAAACAACATAAAAGGATTGATGATGTTATTCAGGATCACCCTTGTCATCATAAAATGTGAACTTAGGTGAAATAAAACTTATTGGAAAAGTGTGAAAATATATCTAAAGTGCAAGAGGGTTATGAAACACATTTTAGGAATCAATATAATGAATATACTTTAATTCAATTTGTTTAATGGTTTTAGCCTTGTCCTCTAAGGTCTTTATAACTTAAAGGAGTTTTTTAACTATGGACAAATTGGGATTTAGATTACCATGATGAGTAGTCACCAAAGGGGAAGTAATTTTGGTTTGAATAGGAATTTAAATTGGTATTTGAGTTAAATAATTTATTATCCCCATGGTAGATGTAGCAATAGTAGTTTCAAGAAATAAAGGTTGGAAGACATAATCTATGCCTTTACTTGATATAGGTAGATTCCTTAGAATGGAATTAGTTGTAGTACCTTCTACAGATTCACCATCACTAGGTGAAGAAGCCTTAGTTTTATCATGTTTACTTATTTCACCTCTTATAACATAAAATATGCATCCATTAAGCTCTTTTTATTATTGAGATGAGTAATCAAGGTTGGGGTTATCTAGCGTTAAAGGAGATAGAGATAGCTTAGGGTATAAGGGTGATAATCTATCTATATAGTAGGCCAATTAAATTCTAAACTTGGATTAAACTGAGATAAGCTAAAAATAGTAAGTATAGATATGTTATATATGGAAATGATAAAGAATTAATCTACTTAGTTGGTTTTGATGTTGACGTAGTTATGGATCTAGAACAGGTAGGAAGTAAACTAGAAGATGATTCTAAAATAGTCACCAAATTTTGGATTGATTTCCTCTATATCTATTGACTCTAACATTATCCTAGGATGGTTGTGTCAAAAATACTATCTCAACATAATGTAGGTGTCCCATAAAAAACACCTAATTAAAGGGGATGTAACTACCTAGGTGCTTATGGATTTGTCTTTGCCTTTGCTCTATTGCATTTAGAATTGGGTCATATACTTTCGTTCCTACTAAAATTACAAAATCCTAGTTCTTCATCTTCATAGTGAACATGGGTAAAATGAGTCAGTGTGCACATGGTGTGGAACTAAGCCCCAATACCCTTCTATTAATGATAGTTTCCTACATAGCCAACACTCGTAAGAGGACCTCAAACTAATGTAATTATCTTCTATGTCTTGCCTTATGTGTTAATTATGCAATATGTGGAAAATAAGTACAATAATGACCTAATTTTTAACTTGGAAAATTAGGCTCTTGGGATACTCCTTCAGTACTTCAGATCTGTGTGTGTTTTATTCCTATAATTGATACGATAATAGGATAAAATAATAAAACTTACTTTATTAGGTTATTAATTGAATGTTTTTGATAGGTTGTCTTGGTTTGTGCTAGATTTTTTTAGGTGAGTAATGAATGATGGTTGATTTTATATTTATAGTAATCCCTTTGGATAAGTAACTTGCATTACATCACTTAGGTCAATCATTAGGATAAA
This sequence comes from Torreya grandis, assembly GCA_037957365.1. Lineage (NCBI taxonomy): Eukaryota > Viridiplantae > Streptophyta > Pinopsida > Cupressales > Taxaceae > Torreya > Torreya grandis. The sequence continues at coordinate 1,387,551 of JARHVA010003818.1, read as the reverse complement.
TTTTATTTATAAATTAGATTACTTTAGGGAACTAAACATTTATACCAGATCATGACACCTATATCGATGTAAGTTTTTGTTTGGGACTCCAAGGAATAAGAAAGCAGGTATAGAATCAAAACTTTTAGAAGTGGAAGATAAGTAGGTTTTTATCATTTTGGGAAAGATAAAAATTCTAGGTCATCAACATAAGATTGATTAGACCAATAGATAGTCGAAGGGGCATAAGATATAATAAATTTGAGACTTATAAAAGTGGGAAACATTCAAAACTGAGAATAACAACCATGGTCTGAGTTTTCTAATCGTACAAGATTGAGTTGATATATAATCCATAAAAATCATCTTAAATAACCTAAAAAATTTATTTAATTTTCTATGTTAATCTAATTTTCATGGATTAATGTGTCCTAAAAAAGTCATTATCTTATTAAAAAATATTTTAGAAATTAAATCCAATTGGAGCCCTTTTATTACACTCTTTGTTGTGTATATTATATTTCAATCCTAAATTAAACTACGTAGATTTAGGTACATCACAATATCATTTAGAATTAGTTCATTTAAACATTAGTGTCTCAGTGAGGTCTATGATCCTTCTTATTTTCCCCACCCTTATTTCCCTTTTATGTTGATTTTGTGTTATCTTCACTTAATGCCTTTGGATAATTGAAAAGATCCATCTTGGGTAAAATTAGAAAGTTTATAAGACAATGTGGATTTTGAACTCATGTTGGGTCTCTATATTTGGTAGCATCTACATTGCTCAATATTTATTCCAAGAAAAACTATGTGGGTGATTCCAATATTACAACCCATTCCCTTGATTAAATTTTATAATCATGAAACAAGATGTATTTATCCCATTTATCCATAGGGTGTGCATAAAAAACATATAAACATAATAAGAAAGTTGGAACTAGAATCAAGGATAAATCTCCATAGTTTATTTTAAAACCATGGCCCCAATTTTTTTTTTAAATCCTATACCAACCTATATTAGCCCTCACACATCATTAGGTCTAATTATAAAACATGTTTTATATTGTTCCCACCATTAGATACACATAGGAGATTAAGCCCTAGCAAGGGAATATCTAGAATTTGTATAACTTAACCTAACTCAACCACACATTAAAATCCTAATATTTTTAAACCAATGGCTTGGATAGTTGGATCAACCATCAATATTATTCAAGAGTTTAATATTTATCGATAATTCCTATTCATTACCTCCCTAGTTCACACCTAAAGGATGATGCACTATTAGAGAACATGTAACATCTTATAAAATAACCTTGAGACACTTATATTTGAAACATAAGGATTTAGCTTATATCTATTCTCATTTAATCTACAATATGATGTGTATGGATAGTTTCTAAACCTCCATAAAAACTCCATCACTAGATGTAATTAGTTTAGTAACACCTTCTTAGCTCAAGTTGGATGAATCATTGACCCTCATGTGTTATACCAAATATTTTATAACATGAAGAGGGAATTTAATGATCTAATCAAATCCTTCAACATTATATTTCATAAGATGTATATCTAGGTAATAATATTATATAGACCTGATGCCATGTTAGTGCATGAAATGTAAAATAATTGCCTTAAACCCTTCAACAACAATTTTTCTATGGAGAGATCCCATTAATTTGGATATTTCATTAGAAAAATTCTAAGTCCATTAAGGTTCACCAATATTTAAACCCATAAGGTAAAATGATCATAATGATCCCAAATATTAACCCAAATCTTTAGTCCTTAAACCTAGTTCAAAACATAAATAAAAACATTTTCATGCCAAATCTTACACAATTCATAAACCAACTACCATTAAAATAGGTGTCATAAAATAATCCCTTAATATTTTTCAACCTAACAAATTTTGAAGTATCAATGTAGGTTCATGTCCAAGTTTGGGTCCCTATATCCAAAATACACAACAAGATTCAACTAAAAATGACAAAGACACTATATAATGAATGGTTTAGAAGTTTAGTAACAATTTATTAGGATTTCAAAGGGAATATTGGAATACTAGGGGGGAAATACTTCTCAAGCTCTGTATTGGGCACAACATAACTTAATATAGAGATCTAGATCATATTGAGTTATGAAACACCTTTTAAATATTTCAAAAATATATGAAATGATATATGGTGGTTTTAAACAACAAAAACACAACCAACACATCTGAACCTCATAGCATGTCCAAACATCAAGACACTACCATGGTGCTTGAGACCTTTTATTCCCTAGTTAAGAGGATAATGAGCCCAAGGAAGATAAATATGACATTAATTCCTTTCAACAATATGAGGGAAAAAAATATGCATTGAGAAGCAAGACATAATAGTAACCCCTCACAACCTCTACTCTTAATAATGGTACTACACCACTTGATCCAAAAGAAAATAATGATCTCCCAGCCCATAAAGGTAATGATAATGTCCAAACTTAAATATTCATTCTTGCCTTGGTAAATGTGAATATACAAAAATTACTTAAATGAAAAATATTAATGTGAATATTACATTACACCAACTAACCCAAATCATATAACAAAGTGATATGTTCTTAAAGTCATTGACTAAAAAACTAGTACAGACTAAGTAAAAGGTGGCACATACAAACATAATGATTCATAGTAATAATGTTGAATCTTATCCTCTTGTCCTTAATGTTATAATATTTGGGAATAACTTTCATAATTTTTAATCCAATTCAAGATCTTCATTTAATGTCATGCCTACATGGATTTATACAAAATTAGGCCTAACTCTAATCAAAGCCAATATTATCATCATCAAATTATAAAATTAGAATTTAAGGTATTTTGGGATTTTTTTATTATCCACATGTAATTATCATTAGAACCTAGGCTCTATAGCTACATAGACATCTAGGTAGTGAAACATCCAAAAGTATATGAGATTTTGATGATTTGGGATTGGTCACAAATGCTTAATGGTTACATGACACAAGAATTTTACCACATGTGGATACATTAGAGAGGATTTTATATCCAAACATCGATAGATAGAGAACCTCAAATGAAACATTTGATAACCAAGTATAATTACATAAATGATAAAGTAAACATCACGTTTTCTAACATAGGCATCTGCATCCTATCTACTAAACCCACCAATAATGAACACAAAAAATCTTATGATTCATTAGGATAATAGTCCCTCTACTTTTATGGGGCCCATTAAAACAATGTTTATAAGTTGGAAGTCTTTTTATTAGTCTACAAGGAAGACAACACATGGTTGTGTATAAATTATAGTTCACTTGCACTAATAACCTTGTAGAGTATAAATAATTGATCCTAGGTGTACAAATTTACCTAAACCACAAAGTCAAATAATTAAAAGTATTTTGGGGCTCCGAGTTGGTAATAAATCAAGTCAAAACTAAAATTCAATGCAAGTTGTTTGTCTTAATTAAATATAAACATATGTATTGGGACTTGATTGAAATGTTTAGTGTCTTTAACATTTTTACCATTATGAGAGAAAATAACTAGATCACAAATTCTCTACTAGCATCATTTACCAATCTATCCCCCATGAAATTTTTTTAGGTACACTAGTTATCAATCGAATCAATTCATTTTCCTTTAGTCTTGGATAATGTCAAAAATCTTAAAGTATTCAATAATTATCATCATATTATGGAATTCATTAAATATTTTGGTGTTTTTAATGCATATGTTATAAATGAGAAAGAAAGAGATGAATAATGGTTAAAACAATGATGGAGCCATGTATTTGAGAGAGAATAATATCCCAAAGGGAATGGTTTCATTGGAAAGTATATTTGACATGGATAGGTAAGTTGAAGGGTTTAAATGTAAAAATATCACAACCTATCAATCCAAAATTGTAAACCTGGAATCAACTAAGGAGCCTTACAATGTGAACATCAATCTTGAATGAAATGAGTTTGAAATGAAGGAATTAAAATAATTTATCTTAAAATATAGAGAAGTGATTTTTTAGACATACAATGGCATAGAAATATTTGACCCAAGCATTATAACACACACTATCCCTTTTAAGCAAAGACAAAAAATATTTTTGGAAAAGAAAGCAAATATTAAATCCTTTATTTAAACCTTTCATTCACAAATAATTCTAAACACTTATCTAAGATATATTATTTTCCCAATTCATTTGTCTACCTGGATGGCCAGATTGGTTCCTTTCCATAAAAAAATTGGATAAATTAGAATCTATGTTGATTTTAGGAACTTGATAAGATAATTATACAAAGATAGTTATCCTACATCATCCCTTCATGAGGTATATTTGATGGATATAAGATTCAAGATGGTGTCTTTAATAGATGGATTATGATGATATAAACAAGTTCTAGTTAACCAATAAAACAAATCTAAAAATTTATTCACAACCAAATGGGGAAATTTTGACTACAATAGGATGCCTTTCGGTTTGATCAATGCAGCATCCACTTTTCTAATGAGCCATGGTTATTTATTTTCAAGGTATAATTGGTAAGTGCATAATTATTCACATGGATGACTTAACTATTTTATCCACATGCAAGTTAGAGTAACTATTTCACTTATAAAAGTTATTTGAAATGTGTAAAATTAATGGAATCTCTGTCAATCCCAAGAATTGAATTTTTGATGTCACCAAATGTAAGCTTCTAGTCGACATCATCAAGAAGGAAGATATTTATATTGACCTTACAATAGGTAGTGAAAATTTAAAAATACCTCTTCCTAATATTTTAAAAGATCTATAATCCTTTCTAAAAATAAATTTTATACACAAATTTATTTTTTGTTTCAATTAATTTTTTAAACACCTTAACACAGTTCGAAAATAAGAAGAAAAGGTGGAATGGAAACCTAATGCAAAATAAACATTATAGGACATCAAAAAATTCATCATGAATGCAATAATATTTATTATCACTTAATTCATAAATGATTCTATCTCTTCTTGTTCGCCTATGAACATACCATAATAGTTTTGCTCCCACAAAGGATAAATGAATAAGAGAATCCCATTACTTTCATGAGTACAAACTTATAGGATTCAATACTAAAATTTTATATTATATACCAACATGTTTATGCCTTGGTAAAATCTATGAATAATTTAGAAAACTATATCCATTAAAATAAGATCCACACTACTATGCATAACACTATTTTACAGCTGATGTTCATTTAGAATGAACTTGAATAATGCAGAGCCAAGTGGAAGGACAAGTTATAATATTATGACATGTAGATAAATCCAACCAAGATGGTTATAATATATATCCTCACTTATTTAATAATTTAATTTGACCCCATAGTAATTGTGTTACAAATAATTCAAACTTTGATTATATATATTCAGTGGTATGATCACATTATTCATTATCTTATTTATAGATCATGTCCTTATGAGCATCAAATGGAACATAGGAGAGATATTTGGCATAAGGCACCTCATCAAATTTTAAATAAAGGAGTCCTATAATACATTAAATATGAATGATTTTATCTTAGATGTGTAACCAAGACAAAATTTGATGAAATCATTAGTAATTTCCATGATAAGTTGGGAATTTTTCACCCTTTTGGGAAGATAAATACACATAAGATACTATTTGTTGGGTATTATTTACCTATAATATTAAAGGATTTCCACAACCATGTAAGTATGTTCCATGAATTCCAAGTGTTTGATAAGAATTAAATGCATGCATTTATGTATCTAAATCTAATGAGTACTTGACTTAAATGCATCCTTAATGCTAATTCCACTACGGGAGATAAGATTATGCTCATGGTTACTGATTATTTCACTATATGGACTAATAAAGTAGCAACCAAGGGTAGTATAACCATATAATTGATCTTGTTTCTCATGGAGAATATTATCATTTGGTTTGGTACCCCATTGTCTATTATTTTTGTTAATTGGCATGTCTTCCAGTATGTTGAATTCATTAAATGGGATTATGAAAAAAATACCGCATTGAATTTTTATTCAAACTATTATTCTGAAGGAATGTATTGAATTTGTTAAAAAACAAGAACCTTATCAATGCCATCAAAAAATTTGATGTAGAAAAAAAAATTGAATTCATTGTTGAGGTATGTTTTGTGGGTAGATAGAACCACATGAAAATAATCTCTAAAATCATCTTTGTTCCTCCTTATTTATGTAAATTAGATATTTTTCCCCATTACTATAAATATTCCCACATATAAGATTATGTGAGAGTACATGGGAGGGAGGGGGTGAGGGGGGATGACCAAATATAATATAGATTGCTAAACATTCTCCAAATGGAGCATGCACAAAATGAAGCACTGTATAACTTCATTAAATATCAAGATATAGTGAAGATATGGTTTTATATAATTTCAATAAACAAACTCTTCAAAATATTAGATATGTTCCTAATAGGGGATAAAACACATGATATGAAAGGGTGGAATTCCATGTTTAATCATCTTTTGATTGTTCCAAATCATATCTCTTTTTTTTTGACATATATGCTTTCAAGTTAAAGGATGTACAAGGAAAGGGTGTCAATCTACCCATTAATTGGTAGTTCTTGAAGCATTACTTCTTAGTTTTCCCATCCAAATACATCAAGTAATGATTGTGAGTTTCATCTTATGGTTATTTTAGGATTATATTAGAATTGGGTTAGATTTTTTTGAGTTTGTGTTCTTCCTTTTCTTTTTCCTTTTTACTTTCCTTATTTTGTTTTAGGTTTGATGGATATTTCATATTTGTGCATTTTTATCGATGTTCTTAATAAGTTATTTTTTTGACATAAGAATAGAAATGTAAAATTCTTTCCTCCCCCCTAATAATGTTTTTTTTTGCTATTTCCATGCCTTCTTGAATACTATGATGGTAAAATTTTCTTGAAACATTAAATTTTGGCATAATATGTAATGAATTCACTATATAGAGTCAAAATCTATGAAAATTAATCATATTTTACATAGAAAATACCACGATAGACTATTTCATGTTCTCAAATTAAAAAGGGATAATTATTTTAAGCATTATCATATGAACTAAGAATGGTTTTTTATACTAAAAGAAATTGATAATGCACATTATCATTATTAACATTATCTCAAGGTCTATCAAACAATAAAAGAGAAATTGTCTATGATAAAAAAATTTAGAACTGGTCATTATACCTTAGCTATATTAGTTCCCAACCCTTTTGAAATAACTAAGATAAAACAAAAAAAAAGGAAAAATGTCAAACCTAAAATAAAATTAAAAGTTCTTTTTCTAACAAATGGTGATTTGGGGAACTTTCATCTATGTTATGGATGCTCGACTATAAATCTAGAAAATCCTAGAGTAGAACCAAAGGTATCTTTGTTAGGGCATAGAGACGTGGATGACAATAGAGCAATGGCCAAGACATACCATTCTTAGATAATTAATGAATTAAAATTAAATACCCTTTAGAACTTCAACTGATGAGATTACTCTCATACTATATCAAAAATCTTAAAAGTAAAAATATATAAATCACTCTTCACATGTTGAATTATTATAGGTATTATAACTTAGTATGTTATGTGATGAAACTAATTAGATTTTCCATTTTTAATTGATAATATGAAATTTTTATCACATGGTCTATATTTTTTTTCTAAGGTACAACTAGGAATTTTGGATTCTAAACACTCAAGTTGTGTTTTCCCTATATAATCACCATTTTTTATGGAAAGAACACACCATTTATTTATTTTAATAAATATAGACCCTGGAAGATCCCATATGAAAATTATTGAAATAATTGGAACATGTTAGTAAAAATATTATGAATGATTATTATATAAATATTATGAACAAATAATAAAGTTTAATAAACTATAGGTCTCTATTAGTATTTTCAAATTTGTGTAAGATCCGTTTAAACATGATAACACTAATTCAAAGTAATTTTTTTAGTTCATTAGAATTATTGGGTATAGTTTCTATATAGTATCAAATTTTTTATTAGAAAAATTAGAAACACATTTTATTTTGGTTGAGATGGAACTAATTGCACATACTCATATGGAAAAATAAACTCATGTATTGTCATACTACTATACTATAATAATTCACTGTAATCTAATAGTGGGTAATTTTTCTTTATTATTATTTTTAATGCAAATATTTTTGAATAAATTAACTCTTTTTGTATGTATTTTCAAGTATAGTGGTCCTATGATCAATGAACAAATTATACACTTCAAGAAATCAAATCAAAATAGAGCCTACCACTTCTCTACTAGTTTAATTTTAAGACTCACCATACTCTCATGATGTATAGAAGTCAATCTTACTATATATGAATAGTATGACATGGACCTTGTTGACCAAATTTGACCCTACAGGTCAATTTGGTCCCCCTATAGGTAAGAACTTGATATTTAGATGTTTATATGGGTCTAATATTTTTTCATAAGGTGTATTTTAGTCTATTTGATGTAATTTAATGCCTTATTAGCCTTAGTCATGGTCTGATTAGTTTATATGTCATTTTGAGTTACTTAATAGACATTTAGGGGTCATAAATTCAAGTGGCATAGTTTTAAAGGTGTTCAAGTGTATAATTTTTATTTAAAATGTAAAATAGGTTATATTCCCTATCAATAATGTGACTCCCATCTAAAACTTGTAGGTTATCTAATTGAAGATCAAGAAATCAACCAAACAAGGAAGAGTTTGGAACTTGTATGGCCCATGAGAGAGTGTGACATATGGGAGAAGGTTATGAGATGAATATTCATATTCCTAAGATTCATCTCAATAATTTACATGCTTTAAAAGTGATAAAAAGGGTCCAAAACTATTTTTATCCTTCTTCACCCTTCTAAACACACATAACTAGTCAAAAGGTTTTTGCTTAGTATGGCTAGTTAAATAACTTCCAAGTCAAATGCCTTTCAGGGATGATATTAAAATTAAAGATATTATATTTCATAAAAAAAATTTAAGGGTTGGTAAATTTTTCTTTATTAATCATCTCTAATAAGTTGACCATGTTTTTCTACTCACTATTTCCGACACTCTATAGGTTTTGTTGTAATTTGGACAAGTCCATATAATCTATCTAGTGATGTTGATTTAAAAAATATGTGGGATCTATCCTAAAATTATCTCTATGCTTGGTTTCATGTTTTAGAATGTTTTTATAGGCAAGTCATTTCATGTTGGAAGAAGGTGTCACCATGTGAGGTCTCAGTCAAGGTTTCCCTATTTGTAGAATGTTTGGTTATTTAAAAATGTCTCATGTGAATGGAATATTATGTTTCCCATGTCTCAATGTCATAATTTTTTCTCCTTTACATTTTTGGTTTCATCACATTAGGCTTTGATCAAACTTGTATCTTTTCCATGCTCATAGTCAACTCTTTACTCATTTTCACTTGTAGTCATAGGGAATCATGTTTATGGAGCCTATTTAGCATGATTCATGGAAGTGTAAAAAATATCATGATTTTGAACAGATTATAATATAAATAAAATCAAATAAGAACCTTAAATTGGCATAATAAGGGGTTGTGCTAGTACTTGAGTCACATACACAGTCATATGATAGAGATATGCACCTATAGGTGCCTACAAGAAGTGAAAACATAAAAATGAGGTGTATTAACTTGTGTCAAGATCTAAGACATCATAATGTTTCTTGTATATACTTTGAGGGAGAGATAAATTTAATATTAAGCCATTTTACTTGTGCCATGGATCATTTTACATTCATTGCCTACATATAGCTCAATGTGCACCTATAGGAGGTTCTCAAGATGATGTCATGATGGAATGGGAGTTTTGATAGGTGTTTCAATATTTTAGAGTGTAAGAGTAAATTTAAACACTTGGTAAAGGACTTGAACTGATCACAAGAACATATATCTCACATAATATCCAAATTTGTATTCACGATCTATATGTGAAAATGTTCACCTGTAGGTGACATCAAAGAGCCATGATGTCACTTGTACACAATTTTTAAGCATGGTAAAACCTTCCTTTGGGTCATAGTATGTAGGAATGATTAGGTCATACATATTTGAAGTTTCAAATGGGAAAATGGAACTATAAATTGCCTTTTAAACATGAGATAACTGTGTTCAGGGATCTATTCCCTAAAGGGTGAAAATAGAGGTCTAGGCCATTCTGTGGACATTTTATAACAAGCTTATCAAGATATTTGAAGTATATAAATGTATATACCTTATATAATATATTAAAGAGAATAACTCTTAAAAATATGGATGGAATAAGATTAGTGAAAGGTGGTTTTGGAAAGGCCCTAAGATGCACTTTCATGCACTAATTTCAAGCAATGATCACCTATAAGTTTGAATCGTAAAGAGACCTCTTCACCCTAGGGTTGTAAAACTAGACCATGTTTCCATGATTGAAGGGTCATAATTAGTTTTAAAAATGATTTATGATATAATGATAATTTAAAAGGACGATATACTAAATTTTGATCCCCATGCACACCTATAGGTGTCTCATCATGTAAAATACTCACCTATAACTGACTGTAGGAGCACACAATCCATGATAAAGGATTTAAAATGGAACTATCAATGTTTGTTTATGAATTATGATTAAAATTTTTCCAAATAATACAAATTTAAGGTGACACATGTCCCAAGATTAATTATCACCTACATGCCTCTACTTATTCCATTATAATCAATTGTAGTGGACTATAGGTAATAGTGGGATGGGGAGTGAGCTCTGAGTGTTGGTATAACATAAGGAAGAGGAAAATGGGTCAAAAAAATGTTAAATTATCCTAAAATACTCTAATTAGGTTTTTAGACACTATACCCAAGGTTCATTTAAGCATGATCACCCACATAAAAGAGAAACATAGTCAAGAAATTGACCTCAGTCTAGGATAATATTAGTAAAATAGGAACCATGCAAAGTTTCAAAAAGGGTATAATGGTTTAAATGGTTTAAAGAGACATAATATATGTAATTAAACTATTTTATTCTCTCATGATAGGTAAAAATCAAATAAATGACCCTATTGATATAATACATAGCCTAGAGTGTTAATACTGCATACAACCTACCTTCCTAAGAGTCTATTTTGGATTTTACAAGTTTTGGACGGTCAAAAGGTACAAAAAAGGGCTGAATTTTTTTGTATAAGGTAATAACCACTTGGATAATCCCATAAAACATTTATTTTTTCTATGATAATAGGGTAAGTACCCTTTATTTTGTCTCAGATAGAGGTTACTTTCCTAGGTTGTAAACCTTATAGTTTTGAGAAAAGGAGGCAAAGGGATGGGAAAAGAGATGATAAAACCTTGAAAATAGGTGTGTGGAGTTTTAAAAAACCTATTAAAACATGAAAAATTCTCAAAAAAGGATGAAAATCAATAAGGTTCTCTAAACCTTCAAGTATGCAAACATACCTATTAAGCATGGTTAGGCCTAGAATCCAAATGAAAGGTCAAATTTAATTATAAATATAGGAGAGAATTAAAATGGATTATGAAATGTTTATGGGGGAATAATAAATGTTAAAAATTTCTTATTATGAAAATAATCCAGAAGGAGAGCCACTTTTGTCTTAGAACCATATCATGGCATGTGTGAATGGAAGGATAGGCTCGATAGGCATTCTTTGAGTGCTCACTTCTTCTCTAAGGTTTTACATGGGGATATAAGGAGTTTGGAGAGGTTTAGAAGGGTATTTGAATTTTATCTATTGTAATTTTTTGTAAGTTCCAACATATAACATTCATGAACAATTATTAAGGGCTTAAAGGACTTAAAACCCTTGAAAAATACCTAAGGAAATGAAGATGGAGAGATGCCCTAATGGACCAGTTTTCCAAAAAACTGATTGGATTATTTAGGGGACTCTCTCAAAATATTCCCCATCTTTTTAGACTATATGGAATTATACGGATGGAGTATAAAATAGGGTTTTTCTTAAATTCTTTTTGTGTTTTTATAGGTTCTAGAAGGAGTCTAAAGATTTAAATCATATGGGATGGAATATTAAGAATAAATTTAACTACCCATTTAAATTTCATGATTCATAAAAAATCCTAAGTGCCTCAATAAGAGATCTCATCTTAGCTAGTTAGAACTAGCATAGTGAACATGATAGTGAGAAGGGTGAAAAATTCGAGTGGAAGCATATTTAAAGTGCACTTAATTAATTTAAGGCCATAGATGGCCTTGACACACGTATTTCACCCCATTTTATGGATTTTAATGAGAAACTAAATCCATTTTGTAATCCAAGTGTGCAAGGTGTGTGAAGGAGGAGTTTATTTAATTACAGGTAGTGATGGCTTATTTTCAAAAGAATCCAGATGATTAAGAATGTAGACAATGCATGGATAAGCATATCTAAAACCTTCCCCTCTCAATCCAATCATTATACCTATCCCTAGTTAGTTTTGGGACATTATAATAGGGGTGAATGATGAAGGTAGTTTTCTTGTGTAGAATGAGAACTCATACACCACATTTCAAGAGTTTCATGACTTGGGGTGCCACTTTTCTCTTCCAAATTTACATGATTAGTTTCTCATTCTATTTTCATGCACCTGTAACCACTTTTCTTAGCTTGACACTTTTCCTTGTGACCTTTGAACTTATTTCTTCTCTTCTCTCTCTCAAGTTCTATCAAAAGTAGCCATTTTGGCTATTATAAGGATGTTCCACTTGAGTATTATGAATCCTTACTCATTTAAATACCATGGATCAATAAAAATAATGTTTTTACCTCTTATATGACTATTCATATTATTTTCACATGAATGATGGATCTTGCTTAGTGATGACTATTATTTCCTTAACATTGTTGTCTCATTGTCTCACTTATTTGGATCTTGAAAGCTTCTTGTAGGTCATATAAAGTGTTATATGAAGTGTCAAGGTTGAGTGAGTTAGTCTATTTATTAGTGTCATTATAGTCCTCTTGTCTAATCCTCATATCCTAAACATTCATTATAACCTCATAATGAAATATTGATGTGAGAATATTCAGATTAGAGAAGTGTATGCTTAGTTATTCTCTTGGTCTCATGTGTGACATGCATCCAGTTGATAGTTGTCAATTAATTTGGTGTATCACCAAATTTTGAATAGTTTACTTTCATTTTTCTCTCCCTTTCCCTTGAAATCATAGGTGTAGTAGTGATCTAAAAGTGGTACATCAAGGGAGCTATCCCTATCTAGAGATTCACCCCATTCTTAGGCTACCCATGGACTAAAGATGTTTCAATTGTGCCACTTGGATGAGGAGAGCTGAGACATCTCCTCAAAGGGTGAAAATCCAAGTGATAACTAAAACTTTATCTAATTATAATGAGAAATATGGACCCAATCATACACATATTATCTCATAATTCATAAAGGACAATTATATGGAAATGGAATGGTATGCTATGATGGATATGGATAAATAAAATTTAGCCTCATGTCCTTATCATAATTTTGAAACATACATGTATATTATGTTTAAAAGTAAGTGATATAATCTGGGAACCATTGGTCGATCATATCTAGACACATGTCAATTGTTCTACTCTTGTATATCCATTTAAAAATTTATCCACTCATGGAGTTTTTATGCTAGGTATCTTATGAGTAACATGTGAATAAATATTGTGGACTCTTATACCCACATCATCAGTAAAATTATAGGTAGTGTGTAGTTATCAACATTCCTAGTGTCATATTGGATTATGTAGCATGTGCTTGATGCATTTATTATGATTCCAAGTCCTTAAAACTCTAGGAATGTTAGAAAATTCAAGGACACAACATTCATGCATGGGATAGTGAGATATAAGCACTATAATGATGTCTATAAAGCAGTATATTAAATATAAAAAGTCCCTTATAATATTAGTGTCACTCAAGATGAGATTGACATCTCTTATGAATTCGTAGGTATCAAATATACATGCCTCTACTAGGTAGATATAGAGCCATATATTGGGTATTTATTTTATAATTTGTTCATGAACTCAACATTTATAAATGATTTAATTCAATCTGCAAATAAAAACTATAGAATATATTTTATCTCAAATTTCACATTAAAAAAATAATATTCTATTCCTAATCCTAACATCCCATAAAAATATATATCACTTAATAATGGATGGAAACCCATGATGTAATGGAGATCCTAAAGGACTAGGAAATTTTTTATGATCATTAGGTAAATCATGAAGATTTATATTATTATACCATCAATACATTCTATGAAGGTTTTAAGATAGGAATGTTATAATTCAATAGCTTAGTTGAGGTAAGTGACATAGTTCACGCTAATAAATTACGAGTTCTACTTTTGAATTTTGTTATTAATGATAATATTATTGTACACTATTAGGTATCATAACCTTAAATTTAGACCAATAGGTTATAATCTTAATAAATTGATTTAGTTTTTATATGATGTCATATTTGTTGGAATTTTTTGTGCTACAGTATCCTTTCAACATCATTTATTTCATTAGTGGACACCCTATAACCCTCCAGTACATTTCGTTACTTATAAGTTATCTATTCACCATTTTAGGGTAGACATCCAAGACATTAGTAATCACTTATACTTACCATTGTATCTATATATTAATGAGAAGAGGATTCATATGTTGTCATAAATAATGAGGGAATCAATCATGGCCATTGAGTTCTATTTGTAATATCAAGAGTTCATAGTGATCTGGGTTGTAAGAGTTTACATAGATCCTCTCAAGTTTCCATATTATGTTCTATATATAAGTTAATAAAATAATAAATCTTGAACTAATATGTCTAAGGTGTTTCAGGCTAGTGAAAGTGTAGGACATTAGAGCCATACCCACATCTTTCTCTCAAAACATTCCATAATAAGTATAAGAGATTACTTACTACACAAGCCATGTCTACCCATAGGGAAACCTTTAATGTCTTGTAATTTCATGAGAATAGGTAATGGGACCCTTATGGAAGAGTTAAGAGGCACCCATGTAAATTTAATATCAAGGTAAATATTACCGTGAGTCATGAGGCTCATGACAATGATAGATTTTATTTAAACATGACCAATTATAATGAAATGATATATAAATTTAAGGTTGAAAAATAGATATATCCTTAGAATAAAGCATGATAAGTGTTGAAGGAAAATCCTAGTGAAAACCTCCTATTTGATGATACACCATAGACCAATAAAAGGATGAAGAACATCATCCTACATGGTCTCCCTTCAATTTTTCCATATTCATCATTGAGTGCTCTAGTTTATTCCCATGTGAAGACTACTCAAGTAAGAGGACCAATAACCACATCCCCTATTTACATCGAGAGTGACACTAAGTCTCCTCATAGCTCACCTTCAACACAACCATCCATTTAACCTAACCCAAAATCCCTTACATTCACATCTCCCACCTCATATGTCTTTACCACTCTAATTAGTCTTATGCCTAGTTTGGCTACTTTTTATACCCATGCACCCTCCAACTCTCTTACATCTTCCATCTCCCCTAATTAAACTATTCCTTTAGTATATATGGTTACTCCTCCTAGCTACCCAAATACATATATATTTTAAAAATTATACACAAGGCATGGTATAATGGCACCTATCACTCAAAGTGTTATGTTTAAAGTGATACTTCTCAAAAATTCATCTAACTACCTAAATCCATTCTAATCACTCAAAATATATGTCAAGTTAGCACACAAGCTAATATCCCTATTATAATAATTCATTAATTTTTATTAGCCTCTTCATAGCTATCATGAAAACTTAGAGTACTCCTATTATTGGTTCCACCCTTTAATAACCTAGTCAAACATCATGTGTGGTTTCCCCAATGGCCTAAACTCCATATATTTTAGGAACAATGGGTTTTAATATTAAAATGACCATCTCTACTTTGAAATTGATGAATGGTATCCCAAGTGTCATTGTACGCTCCATGCATATGACTAGGCCCAGGTTTGTGTACACATGAACACTTTTATAACTATACCAACTATTTAGAGCATAATGCCATACCCCATATCTTTCACTTCATCCTCCCTATAAATTTCCATTAATCATTAACCATATATTTTGTTTAGTAAACTTAACCCCATTCCACAACCATTACCATTTCATATGACTCACAAGCTACACCTTTCACTATTGTTACTTTAAGCACACAAGTGTCAGCCTAGGATAGGGACTGGATAGATACCATTCAAGGATATAAATTACACATAATTAAAATGGACTTGTTTTGTGACCCTGACTTACAACTCAATTTTGAAAATATCATTAAAACATTGAAGAGGTTCATGATGTCTAGATTCATTAAGGAGGGCAATCTAGTATGGTATACAAAAACTGATTTTTTCTCACTAACTAACAAAAGAATAAAAATGGGAGGAGTAAATATTTCTGAGGACCTTGTCATTGTGGTATAAACCATAAATGAGTTGATATAAAAAATTGTGGAAGACATGAGAAACCAATTCAGAATGTTTTATTCCTAGGTAAAAACTATGTTTCCATAAACATGACTGGAAAGGTTGAGGAGAATCTATAAGCATTGTTTCATGTCCTTATTTATCAAATTGAAGTATTGTCTAAAGGTATTGTTCTTTATAAAAATACATAAGCATATCTAGACAAAATTATTAATATGGATAAAATATTAAGGAATATTGTTTCAGTTATAAGAAGTGGAATGTTTCCCCAACTAAATATAATGGCACTAGTTGATATTAATTTATTTCAAACTTTCATAGTGCATATGATAACATATTTTGAGGATCACATGAAGGAAATGAAATATAAAGAAACATCATTGAAATAAAACAAGG
This sequence comes from Torreya grandis, assembly GCA_037957365.1. Taxonomy (NCBI): domain Eukaryota; kingdom Viridiplantae; phylum Streptophyta; class Pinopsida; order Cupressales; family Taxaceae; genus Torreya; species Torreya grandis. The sequence goes on along the minus strand of JARHVA010003818.1, from coordinate 1,370,671 downwards.
AAAACGTTATGGCATATTTAATGGAGTTTACTATTATAATGTTATTTTCACAAGATGGCAAAATATCACAATTTATTAATTTTGGGTGTACCTTAGTATATTTAGGGAAATTTTAAAAAGGATTGGAGATCAAGTACTTTTCCATTTATATATTTAGGCCACCAATAGAATCAATAAGGTGAGTACAATAAAAGCTAGTATGAAAACCCCACTAGAAAACCATGCAAAACTTTTGACATATGGGGAGGTGTCATTCTACAACCCACATGTCAACATGCCCATGTTGGAACATATCTAATTTCCAAATCCTTTTAAGAGTAAGAGAGTAAAAAATTATTAATTGGTGGTGCTCCATGATGGCTACTAACAAAATGAGAAGGTTTCTTATGTCAAGGTCATCCAAGAGGAAGGATCCATTATGATTTTGGCATTTTCTTCCCACTTGCTTGTAATGTTTGATTCTTCTGTGTAACTTTGATCATTGTAAAATAATAATACATTATGGATATGGGATAACTATTGTATTTTGATTTTTGATTTGAGATCTATAAGAGCACGTATTGTCAACATTATAAATGAGAGGAGGATTTTTTAATAAAATACCAAGATAACTTCAGAATTATTAAGGAGTGTTCATTAGATTTCTTGATTTTTTATTTTTTCTTTCATAACTCTCGACACTAATTTGGTATATGTCAATACTTTTGTGGTTTTTATTTGAATTATGATTATTTAATTCATATTTAATTAGGCTGAGTAAACTAATAAAATGATTAGTTTCTTCAATTTGTTATGTTAATCTAATTGTCCATAATGAATGTATTTTACTAAAAATACTTATGATGATTTATCTTATGATGAATTATTTTAGAGATTAAATATATTAGTTGATATTTCCTTAGACTCTATGTCATGTATGTTCTAGTTCAAGCCTAAACTAAACTACATTGATATAGGTACATTACAATCTCATTCAAAGATAGCTCATGAAACCATACATGTCTTAATGAGGTTTGAGATCTTTATTATCTACCCTCCACTTCTATCCCGTTTAAGTTTATCTTTTCCAACCTTAAATTAGATCTTAGGGATCATTATGAATATACATATTGGGTAAAATTAGAAAAGTTTTAAGATAGTGTAAGTTTTAACATGTCAGTGATCTTTATTTGTCATAGGATTTGCATCATTCACAAAGTTACTCAAAATAGAATACATAGGCGAGTTTAATAATACAACTAATGCCTTGAATAGTATTTTATAATGCTGAAATGAGATGAATATATCCCATCAGCCCCTAGGGTGTTTATAAAACACACATAAATAGACACAAATGTATATTATTTGTAACATAATGAATCATACCACTGCAGATGGATTTAGATTCTATTTGCATGATCAAAATATAATGAATAATATTATTTCCCCACAATTAATTCAATTTCAATATATTTGAAGTGAAATATAAAACATTTTACATTGAATATGTAATTTGTATTTGAATGCATATGCTCATGAACTAATATGATGCCTTTGAAATTAAAAAATATATATATATGTGCATGAACCAACATCATGCCCATATAAATTTGAAAATGTATATATTATAATGAACCATCATGATGCCCCATTAATATATTCAAAATTATATAGAGTGTCATGCATTTATATGTTCAATTGTAATTATATGTGAAATATGTAATTTTTTCCCTCTACTTGTTTACATATACCAATGCACATGAATCCAAGTGTGTATGAAATTATAATCAAGTACATATAAATTAAGTTTAAATGCATAGCATGTGCCCCTATAATATATTCCAATGTTCTAATATATACCTCATATCTAATTTTTGAATCACTTTATCCCTTTGAAATATATCTTTTGTATTTTGTATTTTGCCTTTGAATATTTATAATCATTACTAATATCTAGAAATGTATACTTATTATCTTTGCTTGTTTGAGTGTTTTTGCATGAAAATTAAGCCTATAATGTATACCAATGTGTATAATATATATAAAAATATGTAGTGTGTGGATAATATGAATAATTTTGAACCCTAACATAATTTACCTAAATTGAGTGACTCCTTAAATATTGTATGTGACTTTTTTTGTAATAATACTGATGTGTCATATCTAGTTTCCTCTACAAATTATTTAAGCATTAAATTATGGATTATGAGACTAATGATTGGTATTGATATTATTTATTTCTAGGTTGGATTCATATATGATATTATATTGATGGATATATTACTTATTTCATGATCAATATATAAATAGATAGTTGTTGCATATGTCTTATTTTGCTTATGATCATATTTATTAATTTTCATTTAAATATTTATTGCATTCAATAGTTCATTTATGATTATATGTTGATGATTTTTTATGATTTCAGACTAACTTCTAGTTTATTTGGTGAGGTGGTTATATGATTGTCCCACCCTCACAAGTAGTTCAGAGGGAGAACATCATCAAGGGGTGTAGATATCAATAATGGGGATTGAGAGAGATCCAAAAAACCCATGCACATACCACTTCTAGATACCTAATTAAAAATGAATATTGTTTAATTTTGGTGTTTGGTAATAAATGAGTCTTGTTTAATCTGATTTCATTACACATCATGAATTAAGTATGAATTTTAAATCTTTATTGTGATGTGTTGATTTTCACTACATTATATCTAGTAGGCATGAGTGTATTGACCCAAATAAATTGATTATGCATTTGTTTATCTAGTTAAATTATGCTTATGTGAGATAATTTGGATTATGTTAGTGTTGACCAAATTTAACTTCAAAGTCAAATTTGGACCCCTATAGGTAAAAAAATTGATTTTTTAGATGTGTTATGGGTATAATACTTTGTCATAGGACCTGTTATTATCCATTTGATGTTATTTAATGAATTTTTAGCCTTAGCCATGGTATAATTAGTTTATTTGTCATTTTAGGTCATTTAGTCAGATTTTAGGGGTCATAAATGTAATCAGCATGGTTCCCAAGTTGTCTAGGTGTCCTATTTTCTTTTAAAATATCAAATATCTTAGATTCTCTATCAAGAATGTCAACATAATCAGAATATTATAGGTTATCTAACTGAAGCTCAAGTAATCTACTAAAAAAGGGGAGTTTGGCACATATACAACCCATGAGGGAGGGTGATAAGTTGAAAAAGGTCATGGAAAGTCTATTAATCTTCCTAAAGCTTATTTATATGATTTAAATACTCTTGAAGTGCTATTTTAGTCTAAAACCATTATACTCCTTTGCCTTTATAGACACACAAAAGTGACCAGTAGGTTTGTGCTTAATATGGACAACTAAAGAGGTTTTGGGTCAAATGATTTAATGATGTGGTAGTATAATTAGAGAGATCAATTTCCATAACAATATTTCAAGGATTGGTCAATCATGATTTATAAACCATCTCTAATAGGTTGACATCCATTTTATAAAAGTCTGTATAAACTATTTGGTGATGTTGATGCTATAGGATTTTGGATCTCTTTTTAGATGCTCTTCATGTTTAGTTTCATGTTTCATGGTGTTTTGATGAGAAAGTTGTCTCATGTTGCAAGAAGGTGTCACCATTCTATAGCTTTAGTCAATTTATTCCTTGTTAAAGAATGTTGGTCTCATATATAGGTCTCATGTGAATATAATATGGTGTCACATAGGTCTCAAATCCATATTATCACCTCCTTCCATATTTTGTTTCACTATATTATGTTTTGGGAAAACCTTTAATCTTATCATTCCTCATAGTCAACTCTTCACTCCATCCCATTTGTAGTCACATGTATGGAGCTTGTTTAGCTTATTCATGAAATGATAATGAATATGTATAAGATTTTTAAAGTCATTAAGAGCTAAGTATTTTTCATTTGGATGTTTTTGGAAGTTCATGTTTGGTTACAAGCTCATTCACCACACCAACCAGTCATTAGACACCCCTACCTGCTCTATTCTATATGTTTTCACATTAGAATACATGTATGGAGATTTTATTAATATTATAATAAATGAAAATCATGAATTTTAAGTATTTATAAGGATTTTTAGTTGTTTATGAGGCCATTAATCAACATATACTACTCCATTCCATGGTCACTACCTGCATACCACCCATATGCACCTACAAGAGCCTTTATTGATGATGTCATGCTAAGAGCTGGAAAGTTGGATAGGTGTTTCAATATTTTAATATTTAAAATAATGAATTAAGAAATTTATTTAAAGCATGTAAGTGATCATAAACCTATCCATCTTACATACTACCTAAAATTTCATGCTTACTGTCTGTGTGTAAGAATGACCACCTACAGGTGGTACCACAGAACTTTAGAGAGCCTTGTATGGGGAATTAGAGACATGGAAAAAATATATTTTTGTTTATAAAATATTATTTTACCATTTTATACATGTTTTATGTGTCTAATTGATAATTGGAAAGGTAAACCATCTTCCAAGAGGCAAGGACTGAGTTCTGGGAAATTTTCCAAAAAAGGTGAAAATAGAGGTCCAGGGGTATGTTATCAACATCATATAACATAGTTTTAAATAATTTAAATAGGTATAAATAATATCCCCTATCATAAAGAGGATCCATGCCAAATATTAAGGTCAGAAATTGAGTAGAAGATATAAGTTGAAGGCCTCAAAGGTGCCTTTAAAAATACTAAAATCCTACATTCATATCTACAAGATTTGAGTTTTTAATGACTTTGACATCATAAGGTTGATAGATACATATATACATGCATATACATATACATATATACATTCATATATATATATATATATATGCATATATATATATATATGCATATATATATATATATGCATATATATATATGCATATATATATATATATATATAGATATACATAGATACATATATCCATACATACATACATACATACATACATATATATATAGACACACACAACATATGTATATATAACTTAAATTTTGAATTAGAATACCTATCAGTGAATAAAATATGAATAAATACAAATAAAATAGGAAAATGAAATACTTAAATTAAATTTGATTGAGAATAACTCAAATAATTCTTGGATAATTCCACCTTTAACATACATGTCTATGGGCTCAGACCTGTCAAGAAGTTGTGAACTGGTCCATAAGGAATACATAAAGATAAAAGAGACTAATGTTGGATCCCCATGACAATATTGAAAGGATGATTCAAAAATTGGAAAATTTATAACACATATCTATTAAATAGATAGGGAGGAACCAAACAAATCCATTAATAAATACTTCATTCCTATAAAATACTCTATATGTGAAAATTTTACATAAAATGCTATTAAAGATATGATTATACTAAATTTGGGTGTTTAAAATGAGATAGATGTATAGGTGAGGTAATGGATATATTAGGAAAAGAGAAACCATATTTCTAGGGTGCCTCAACATTTTGTCCTGCAATATGTGGCCAAAGTCCCTGTTACATAAGTTATTTACAATTTGAGGGGGGGATGACGGATGCCCTATTGGGTCAACTAGGATGGAAACCATCATTTATAGGGGAACTAATAATAAATAATACTAGATTTAGGAGAGGATTATAAGGAGGATAAGACCATGAATCTACCCAAAAACAAGCACTTGTAGGAGGAGATGGTGGGTAGGCATTAATAGTAGGGACATAGGTAGAAAATGTTGGGGGACAACCTATAGTTAAGATAGAGGCTAGGTTTTTTTTTTCCTAAGAAGATATTAAGTGGAAAATGTACTAGTTTATGCACCAATATGGGAGATTAATTAGATAAAATCCATCTCTTTATGTGATTATGAAAGACAATCTAGGGTAGGAGTTAAAGTATTGGGCTCCCCTATATAGACTAGTTGGAATTACCTTGTCAATAAGAAAAATAAAAACATAAGAGGAAATAATTATTTCATTAAAGTCTCCACAATATATTTGAATCTCTTTGATTACACATACAAATATTTATAATGATGTCTAGCCTCTAAGTGATAAACAAGTAAAATAAACATAAAAAGGGGAGAGGAGAGTGGGGTAAAAGAGAATGAAACTATCAAAATTAGTGGAGATACTAGTGCTTACTTGGAAATTTATTTATTTTACCAATATTTAGCTATATCTCCATAGTTTAACATAATATCAAACTAATATAGACACAACAAAGAGTATATGGGAAAGCTTCCTAAATGATACAACCTTCTCAACATAACTTTATAAGATGAATCACTATAGAAGAATTGTTAGCATAACACATTCAGATATAATAATCATGTTTAACATATCCATTTAAAAAAATATTGTAAGGTTATCAATTCACTAATGATTACTAAATCCATAAAATTTAATTAAAAAACATACCATTATCTAAAAACACATTTCACATCTACAATGTTCATAGTGAAAATGAATAAAATTTAATAGTGAGAAGTAGAAAATAGCTTGTGAACATTTATTAAAATATATGGATTCTCATTCTTTCATCGTATTATAATTTCCTCCCCCATTTAAAATGTTTTTCAATACATATTTTATACTAGTCCTCTTCTTGAAAATAATTCAATGTAAGCATGGCCATCCCATGCCTAGTAAATGTGTCATCCTATGAATTTAATTATCTTTCAAAACCATTATAATTTATTAAATAATATTATGTATAACATGGATACTCCATGCTTGATAAATGTGCCCACCTTGTAATTCCATAAATATTGATAGCAGATGAATGCAAGTTGTTGAAACCCCTATGTATTTAATAGTTGCATAGGTAGTTAGAGAAATAAAATTTAATTCTTTGCTTTTAGAGAAACATGACAATTGTGTTTAACAAATTGGTCCTCTTTTTTCTTATTATTTAATGTCTTTCCAAATGGGATCTTCTCACATAATTTTAGTCTTGGATTTTCCTTTTTGAAAAAACACAACCCATTTAATTTTTTAAAACCATGCAGTGATGATAAATAGAATTCATTTATTTAATTGTGTCTCCATATAGTTATGAATATATAACCATGGTAGGAATACATTTTCTGTTATTTCATGTGGTGACATGTGATTTGATTTCATCTTTGTATTTCATCTTAATCTATAATTATTGTGACTAATGCAAAGGTGAGAATGAATGCAAGCTTGACTCTTGGAAATTTATAGTTTCCTCATAGATTCCCAAGTATTTGGAGATATAAATATATTTTTTAATTTTTGAGGATGAAATAATGTGAAAATGTGATGTGTAATTCTTCAAATAATTAGATTCTTTGTAGCTTAGTTTTTATAGTTTTGACTATGAAAAATATGAAGCCATGAAAAAATGTTTTGTTGCATTTATGAACTAATTTAGACTTTTCTTTGATAAGGCTACAATGATTTTTGAGTTATGAGTGTATCGAAAGTGTAATCTTGGGATGGTATGAATAAACATTAATAAAATTTCTAAGTGTAAGTGCTGCAAATAAGTGTGTGGAAGTCAACAATAGAGAATGCCAAGTAAGAAATAATAAATTCATATGAAAAATACCAAATGAAAAATAAAGGATATATAAAAATTTATATGCCATGTGACTGAGTATAAAATTGTGTAACTAGGTCTGAATAGTTGTAAAATCTTATGAACAAGTCTTCAATCCTACATGACAAAGTGGATAAAAATTGAGATCAAAATTTCAAAGGGAAACTAATAAATGAAACGGTTTGAACAAATTCCCAAAGAATTTAATTTAAAAAAATACATAATTTCTCATTTTATTAAGTATTTCAATTAGTTCATCTAAATCCTAAATCCAAATAATTATTAATGAAACATTATAAGTGAAAAGAGAGAAGCAAATAAAATTAAAAAATTAATTAACTCCAAATATTTAATGGTAGAGTGAAAAATACATCATCTTCAACCCAAATTTTGATCATCATGAAATTTCAAAGAGAGATTCATTAAAATTTAAATAGGGTCTCCATTCCAAAATGAATGGGGCATGTTTGCCACACAAAATAGCGACCATCTAGAGAAAAAATTGTCAAGTGTTTAGAACACATAATTTTTTGTATGATCTTAGACAACCCAATTAAACCATGAGATAAGTTTTTAGTATTATCATATAAAATGGGATACCGAGGTCAGTTTTAACATACAATGTATTGATTTTTTAATTCTTTAAATAATTCAACATGTGTGAAGAGTGATTCATATACCTTTACCATTAATAATTTTGATACACCATATGAGTAGCTTTCATGATTTGAATTTTTGAAAGGGTTTTATATTTTATTCATTTTTTTGTTGGGGACAAGACATTCATATTGATTTGATACCAACTAGGTATCCTTAAACCTCACATATATATGTCTCCACATAGGTTAGCTTTAGCATACAACATACTAATTATTTAATACCTTTAATAATTCAACTTGTGTGAGGAGTGATTCATATACTTTTACCATTGAAATTTTTTATACAACATAGGAGTAAAATTCATGATTTGAACTTTTGAAAGGGTTTTGTATTATATTCATCCATTATCTATTGAGGGTAACAACTTGTTATTTATCTGGTACCAACTAGGTATCCATAGACCTAACATATATACCCTTAGTTCCACTCTATGTCTTACTCTATTTCTATCCATACATACATATCCCTTATGGAGGTTAACTGAATCACCCTTTCTTAGGATATATTTTTAATTATCTTTGGATGTTCATACTTTGAATTTTATTTTGATATATTTTTAATTTACTCCAAGAGGGTTGGGAACTAATATATCCAAGGTAAGGAGATTAATTTATCAAATTTATTATCCTAAAGTATTTCTCTTTTGATTTTTCATAGATCACAAGGTAATAATCATCTTAATACATCATGAAGATGTGAGATTATCTACTAAGGTATTTTTTGTATCTAGGATAAATTTAGACTTTCAAAAATTTGGACTCTTTTAAGTGGATTCATTACTTCACTAGCCATTTTAAAAGTGTAAAATATCTTTAGTTCTTTGGAATAAAGGAGGTATGGAATCATATAATTGAAAAATTGAAATGAAATTACTAATTTAGAAATTCTAAAATCCACACAAAAGGACAACTTTATAACCAATAAAAAAAAATGGTGTGAATGAAAATAGAAAATAGTAAAGAACAAAAAACTCAAATTAAAGGATACTGATTAACTTTACTCTAAGCCTACACTATCCATAAATTAAAACTTATTATCATTTCATGGTGGATTTGGAAGGGATTGATGATTAGTTCTTCAATAATTGTCCATTCATAGGTAGATTGAGGAATTTTCTTTACAAATCCTTTATATTGAAAGCATTATGTCCTAAAATTTATTATATCCATTATAGACCAATCAATAAAGGATACAACTTTGAGTGTTTCATTTTATTTTCACGTGCCTTGTCTTAAAAAAAAACTAGGTCTGATATTATAAAACCCTTGATCTTAGATCTTTTGTCAAACCATCTCTTTACTAGATCTTGATATATGTTAAAAAAATTTAATGTTTCATTCCGTGCATCTTCCATTTAGAGGATGGTCAATATTATTGATTATGTGTGGTCATATTCTCCAATGTATTCTTGTATAAATTGATATGTGGATTTTTTTAAAGCTAATGGGAAATAATATCTCCACCCCATACATGAGGAAAGGGAATGTTTTTAGGCCTTGTTTGTGTTTAGTCACCTCATCCCATTGAGCATACTTCAGTAATGAATATTGATTCTTTGGTTTATTTATAGAAGACTTATTTATGTCATAAATAAGGTTCTTATTCATTAATTCAACCACTCCATTTATTTGGTGGTATTAATTCAAAAGAAAATTCAAATTTTTCTTTTTGTCATAAGCCCATTTAATGAATTTATCTGACTAAAATTTTGATCCATTATAATAAAATAAGAGAGAATAGGGTGACAAAAATTATGATAACATTTTCATTAAGGAATATAATAACTTATTTAGTCATTAAATATTTATTTTCTAATAATTCAATCTATTTAATGTAATGATTAGCATTTATGAGCACAAATTAGTTTTCTTGAATATAAATAGGGTTGAGGACACCAATGAATTTGATTCCCCATTGGATGAATGGTTTACCTTACACAACTAGTTCACAATTGCATGTGTTTCCTTATTTGATAACACTTTGCATTCATAGTGTGTTATGACATGATTATGGAAGTATTTGAAGACTCTGGGTCAATAATACATATCTCTAAGTTTCTTGTGTGTCAATTTTTTACCATAAGGGTGACAAATTTTTAGTTTGTCATGAAAAAACATCATGATTCATAAATTTTGACCCTAGTCATGCATCTAAGATAATTTATGGTATAGTTATTGTGATATAGGAATACTTTATTTAACATGTAATGAGATGAATTCAACCATAAATATATTATTATTTCTCATTTGTGTTAAGGAGGGCATGTCTCGTATAAGAGATAATGGATAATATGATAATACCATCGATCTAAATTTTTTTGAGCTTGATATATTTATATCATAGTGATCCTTGGGTCAAATTTAATAATAAATTGAGTGAGACCATGACCTATAACCATCTTGCCTTATTTTATCCCAATGTCATTTTATTTAACATGTCCACCCACTTTCCTCTTTGTTCACCTTGTTTGTTCTAGCT
>JARHVA010003818.1:1247500-1352500 GCA_037957365.1 Torreya grandis | reverse complement strand
TAAGTTGATAGTAAACTGAGGCCTCTCAAATAATAAAGTTTTACATCCCAAAATAGGATTTGAGTTATAATATAATGTAATCTATGAGTTATTCCCATGAGCCCATTAGTATAGTAAAAATGTTTATGGACTTATTAACATTTGTAAGAGAGGGGTTCTAATAAAGGCCTTGGAGTTCTTATCATTCCATTATTTCATTGGGTATGGCTAGTATTAATGACATTATTGATAGGTATAACATCTATATGAGTATCCTAAGAAAGGTTGAATTATCTAGAGAATTTTCAGAGAAACCATGCTACCAAAAAAAATCAACCTATTAAATTAATTGGACTATTTGAAAACCTATTATCTTATGTCTAGGATTATTCAAGCATAACTCTAGGATGGCCTTTATATGGAGGGACACAATATTGATAACTCTCAAATAATGGAATATAGACAAGATATGTGTTTTAGTTTATGTTTAAGTTCAAATGTTTACTAAGGTTTTTCCCTTGCATGATTTGGTCATTTTTAAAAAGTAAAATATTGAATATGGTACAAAATTACTAGTGAATGGATATGGTTTAAGGATCCACTCATTACTGGAATTGGTATGTTAATTGTAACCTTAGAAACCTCCTCAAATTAGTTTAATTATTATATGTAATGGATGGGCCTACTACAATCCTTGGATGTGGATGGAATTTAGTGAGTGGGAATGTCATCATTTACTATTTCAAACCAATTAGGCTACATTATTACTGGTTTATGTGTAGGTTGGGCATACACTGTTTAGTGTTATAAGTGGAAGATGGGATAGGTTATTAGGCATTTGAAACATTACACTTTATTTTGTCTGTATATATTTTTTAAACCTAACCTTCTATGGTTATTAATATGAAAATGGTGGTTTCCATGAGTGCCCTTAACACCTCAACCATTAAATATGTAACTATTTCTTCCGAATATGATATGGAGGTGGGATGGAATTCAAAACATGAAATATATAACAAATGTGGAAAACATAATAAGAATAAAATACCCAAAATCCAAGAGGCATACCTAGATTTATTTTTATTGGTGTCAAAAGTTCTCTTTGATATTCTTTATGTTGAGTTTCATTTGTAGATAAAGACTGCTTGTGTATGTTATCCTTAATTTCCATGTCATTCTTACATTCACATTCACCTTTCTTTTACAACAATGAAGGTGATAGACAATAAAAAAAATTATTAATTGCCTTTGAAAATTTATCTCTCCCTATATAAATTCATTACTTATAATTTTATATTCATCAATAGGAATAATTTATTAAGCTAATTTTAATACTATTGGTGATAAAATAAAAACTTTTAAACTGCATTCATTAGAAATATGAGTCATAAAAACAAGCATTTTTAGTAGGATTCCTCCATAATTTTATTATTTAGCTCTGGAAATTAGAAGCAAGAGTCTTGGGGTGGGAATACCTAGTCAGTTCAAAGGGGAAATTATTATTGAATGGTCTTCATGGAGTGCCCTAGGTGCACTCCCTAACATGGTAGAAGTCAAGGTTGATGGGTAGAGCCCCCAAAGCCAAGCATAATTTTCCTTTTTGTAACCTTAAATTTATTCATTGGTTGAGTAATTTCATTTTTAACTCATGTTTGAACCATCCAAAAATTTCACAATTTTTACTTATTTTATATGGTCTTCTCCACCTGTAGCATTTTTGGGTTCCTTGTTGATGCAAAAAACCTCTGGGTGTTTATTTTCCTTGTAAACCATCACAATAAAACATCTAGTATTTATTTGTTAACAACAAGTGCATGAAAAATAAATTGCAAATCACTTGTGAAAAAAATAATACATGTTGGTTTTTAGGAAATGGTGCATATTTTTCTATAGAGATGGTTGTTTTGGAATCATTGTTATCAATAATTGTACAAGTGAGCATGGTATCATCTATTATAGATTGATAGATGTCATCAATAAGTGTATAATTTATTATTATTTCATGATGAATTTATTCACCAATTAAATCCCAATATTTCTATAGGGATATCTATATATGTTTATATATGAATAATTTTTACTAAGAGTGTTACCTTCTCCACAAGCATTTTTGTTGGCACAGTTTTAGGCAATATTCTTTTATCAACATGTTCATGCATTTTTTTGGGAGTAATTATTATGGGCTTGTCAACGCATATAGGAATGAATTTTGTATATCCTATTTAATTATTAATATCTACTTGATATATCATATACATAATCACTCACAATTAGCTACTGCCTGTAGGTTCATGATTTTATAGGATGAATTATTTTCAATAGTATTTTCTCACTGCAAGGTGAAATATCAATAGATACAAGTTGACCTCTACCAATAAGTATAGGATCAATTATAAATTACTCCTTTTTTAATAGGTGTAGATATATTTTGTAATTACAAGTGTAGATGTTGACATAAGATATTTTTATCTAGGAAATCTTATGACATCAATAGATGTATGTAATTCTATAGGCACAAGTTTAGATAACTCCCTCATCAATAACTTTAAAATTTTTACAATATATATTATTTTAGGTTCCCCTTCCTCCTACATAGGTTTTATAGGCATATTTTTCAAAAATTTCAGCTCCTAAACCATTTCTTTGAGGATTTTTATCTCTTGGTATACAATAACCAACTTTGTATTCTTATGGCACCCCACCCCATCATTTCCAACTAGATTATGATTGTTTGGAATTTCAAATTAATGTTTTTTTAAAGTGTGCATGTTGTTTTTATATCCCATTAATTCTATTAGTCCATGGTTTATTTCATTTTCATGGTTTTTACCATTGATTGGAATGTGGGTGATGATGATGATATAGGTTGTGTGGCTTCCGTGGATGGTTTGAAAATTATTGTATGTTTTTCTCCTTTATATGAGAAATATGGTATCTAAAATATGATTAATCTCTATATTAATCTAAAATATATATATCCAAAACTTTTTTTAATCCCACTTATTTCCTCTATATATGTAGTGTGTCCATTTGTGTAGCCAAATAATTGATAATGTCTTATTTCAAATTCAAAAACAAATGGATCATTTATGTTTGTGATAGTTTGTTGGTATATTTGGATGATGATAATGGCCTCTTTATATGGGTATTATTCATCATAGATTAAGATTAATTAATACACAAGAGTGATGTTATCAAATTAAATTTTTGAAACATACCCATTATCAATAAGATCTAAATCTTCCAAGCATTATTTTTTAATCATTTTTATAAATATCATTTTATAGATTCATTATCTATATTTTTTAATTTAGATTGTTTCAGGATAAATAAATATATTTTCATATAATCTTCTAATAGTTCATCTTAGCTTTCCAACATACAAAATATGTCATCTTCCATAGAATCATTTCCTTTGCACTAGTCTTGTTATTTGAAAATAAATTGCTCCATATCCTTCCTTTTCTTAATGTTATTATTTCCCAACCTCATGGACCATTTGAGGGTTGCATATTTAAGTGTGGTTGGAAATAATTTTAGCCTATGGGAATATTAATTATAGTCATAACAATCACACATGATTTCAACCTTAAAAATAAATATGTTAGGGTCCTCAATCAACATTTCCCTAAAATTAACCAATGTAGAAGAGTGAATATTCTTTATAGGTGCAACACTTATGGGAAATTTAAAATTAGAATATTTCCATTGAATATAGTCCATTTTACCTATAATAACTCAAATTACCTCTTATTTTATTTATTTAATTTTTATTATTATTTAAAAAAATACCCTGAGTTGCACAAGGTTAGTTTAGAATTGGATTTTCCACTTTTACTAGATCTAGTTTGCATAAATTGAAATTTTAACAACAAATAAATAGAATTATTATAGAAAGAATGAAATATTAGTTTATGAAAACAATAAATTTTAAGATAGGAAAGGAAAAGACATTTCATCTAGAAATAATGAGATCTATCTCAACCTAATTAGACACTAATGATTGACACCAATCCCTAGCAATGACATCAATATGAAGATTAAAATCAACTCTCCAATTAAACTATCATATTCCAAACACTATATGTAAAACCTAATAGAGATATTCCATGGGAAATCCACTTGGTTTATTTATTAAGCTACTTTCATTAATTGTTAACCCAGGGTGTGTATACTTGCCAAGATGTTGACACTATATGTGAAACACTAATCTAGTCTAAATTTTAAGGTGATTATAGCTTGCATATAGGAAAACCCTCTTGTATAAATTAAATTTCATGAAAGGAAAGTGTTGGAAATAAAATAATATTTAGATGAAGTAAATTTTTGGAAAAGAAATGAATTATTTATTTAATATTTGGAAGCTTCCCACATAATATTGAAACTACACACATGAAATTGAAAGAAACACGCTCAAAGGTGAATTGCATATATAGAATTAAATTTCTAGAAAAAAAATAATGCATACCTTAATTAAATTACAAGAATAAAATAAATCATGAAACATAAAGGAAACTAATTTAGTGAATGGGAATATTCACCCCAACTCTTTTTGAGTGGGCCCTACCTCGATTGGAATTTTAGTTCGATCCGTTCCTTTCTATGAATGAATTATTTAAAATTGTATCCCTTGCATTAATAATTACATATATTTTTTCTACATAAGACTTCTAATATAATAATAACTTAACTTTGACTATTAGTTTCTCTATTATAACTTTTTATACTACTCTAACATTACTCCCTTACAATGTGCATCCCCTCTTATTAAATAGATATGACATAATTTATTTATATTTCATAATATATATAGGTGGTTACAACCACAAATATAAATTATGCATAAAATAATACAATTTACAACCTTGAACATTATTCAAGATAGTTGCAATAATATATCCAAAATAGTAAATATTCAAAATAGGAGAATATATCGTTGCTTTCTCAAATTCTTATTTAATTCCCTCAAATAATGGATAGAGAAAATATATGAATATATTTGAGAAATAAATTCAAATATGGCCAATGGTGGAGTATGAATTAAATATAATTATTCTCACAAATTATTATTTAACTCCTAAAAACATTAAAGTAATATAAATCCACAATCAATAATTTTTATAGTTTATTTGTGAATTATCCAACCATGTTATGGGTTGGAAAAACCCACTACATCAGCTGCTACAAGTTAGAGATAACCACTATTAGTATTGATACATGTTGGACATGACTATTATAGAAGTTGTAGGTTAGTCATCATCTTGTTATGTGTTGAATAACATCATATTCATGTTATATATCATCTTGTTATGTGTTATATAACATCAATTACATGTTCCACATTAGCTGATACAAGCTTTATAATAGATTATATAGGTTACAAAACAAATGCTACAAGTTATAACATAGATGCTATGAGCTACACCCAGTTGCTAAAGGTTGGAGCCCAATGGCTATGGGTGGCATCCTATTTACAATGGATTTTTTCTTCAATGATTATATTTCTTTTTTATACCTAATGATATTCTAAGAATTCTACATTTTATAATTAGTAGAACCATATAAAAAATGAATAAATTATACCTATTTATTTATAAACTTGATACTTTATATCACAATATTAAATATATACAACATAGATGGAGCTTGCACTATTAAGTATTGGTGAGGCTTATAAAAATAGAAAAATGAATGGTGTGTTGAGGTCTTTATACCACCCATTTAGAAAATTAGGGATCCATGCATCAAATTGTGAAAATTTGTACCTTGAAATAGAAATTTCACTTGATCAGAGTATCATTAGCATGTTTGCACATTATTTTATTTGAAGATCATCCACAACATAGTCTAGTTGACTTATTTGTTCATGGTTATGCTTTAATCTTATCTAAAGTGTTAACATTAGATATTGATGTTTTAGGTGGCAAGTTTAATGGAGCCCATCTGGGAATGTACATGCTTAGGGTTTTTATGATTCCATGTTTAATTGATCTTTTATTAAACCTTGTTCTATAATTGATTGGTTAAATTCATATTTTGAAACCCTAGCCTAATGTTGTACCTAGAACTTTTAATTCAAAATTGGTAGGATATTTTATTTAAATTTAGGCAAGAACAATTTAAATGCCATGGACTTCATTTAATTTTTATCTTAAGGCTTGGTTTTTTTTTATCATAACCAAACCTTAGGCTAAAAATTCATGCTTGGTCCCTTTCTATATCTCATAATCCATGATCCATTTTAACTTAGCTTAGTCTAACTAAAAATACAGGGTCACTTTTATTACTAAGCCTAAGGCCTTATCTCAAAGTTCCATCATATTTATTTATAAGATGAAACCTTAGGTTAAAACCTGATGCTAGTCATATTCTGTAGGGTCCTTTTTTTATTTATCTTACCTTAAAAATCTTAGGTTAAAATATTCATGCCTTACTCCCTTTTGAATTCATTGTGTCCCATTTAATTTATTTAGAACTTGGCTTAATCACTTTTATCTAAAGTCTTTTATACATGCTATAAAGCCTAACTTAATATTTTATAAAATGCAGGGACCAATCATGATCAATTAATTGGATCCTAATATATGACACACAATTAAGTGAAGGACCCATATTTAATGGAGTGAGATTAATCACTAGAAAAGTCAAGCATTGGTTCCCATCTTAAATCCAAAGTAGGTTTAGATGATCGATGGTATGCATTATAATGTACACATCCAAGTGATAGAGTGAAATGAATGATGAATTTTAAAACAAAGCTCTAAGCTCCCATGAGGCTACCAAGTGGCACAACCATAGGGCCCCTAGTTTGAAGAGTAGAATCACCGATCAGTTGGTGCATGGCATATGCAAAGTGCAGTGTGAACTAGAAGATGACAAGTGGAATGTTTGGCAGGCAATCCTTATAACTATGTTGAAATTGATGATCACACAACCACAAAAAATGTTTGCATAGACATAAAATAATGGTTGAGAAGATGTCAATCTTAACATATTAAAGATCCCAGATAGCATTTTTCAAATTGATGGTCATGTGATTACCAAAGACATTCATGTGGATGTCAAATGATGGTCATGAGGATGTTAATTTTAATAGAGTAAACTTGGATCCAAATTTTAAAATCATTGATAATTTTTACATAGTGATGAATAGAATGACCTAGGATGCCATGGAAATCCCATGTTAAATCTATATAAGTGCAATGGGGCAAATTTAAGACCCTATGAAACTGTTAATATAAAAAGTTAAGATCTAAGCTCACAATGCTTGAACTAACTACACCGTTGGAGAATTTTTTATCCTTGGGTAGCTTGAAGATAGGACCATTCTTGTATTAGACCAGGAGCATCAAGGAACCATAAAGATCTTACAACAACTAGTGGGTCTCAAAATTAAGTGAAATAAGAATGTTCTTTTTGTAACCAATATCATATAATATTTTGAAATAGGATATTATTTTATATAAACATGTGAAATTTTAGATCACATATTGTCTATATGTCAATTCACTAAAAAGGATAATTTGTTTTAAGAGATTTGAAAGTACACCTATCCTATACACTTGTACAATTGTAATTAGATCAGGACTTATCGACATGCTTCTTTGCATCCTATAAAAGGAGCATTGTCATTTTAAAAAAAGGGGGGAGTTATTAGAACCAAATTACCTTGTGAACTTTTAGTAGTTAATAAAAGCAAGGAATTCTACAAAGATTTTCTAATATTTTCTTGTGTGAAGTGCTATATGGTTTCTCTATCAAGTGTCTGGTTTCACTTTCAAGTTTGAAAGGTTTCTATGGATTCTATATTTTTACCTTCAATTCAAAGCTACTAATTTATGCCAATGATGTATTAGATAAAAGTTCTTAGGATTATTTCATTTGCTACACTTATTTTGCATTTTGATTATTTTTTTATTGAAGGAGTGAATCTCTAAAGTGAGCTTGGTTCCTATTTGCATCATTTCATACCTTGTTTTGAATCTTTCTTGATGTATGTTGTGATTTGGGCTTAAGCTATTGCACTTCATAAATTGGTTAAATACATGTTTAGATGAGATTTGAACTTTGTCATAATGTTTGGAACAAGTCCAACAACATCTTTCTTTCTATCCCACCCTTCTTTTTGCCTATTTTTTTTACCATGATCACTTTAGCTTAATTTTCATTGTAAATATCCATCTTAGATTAGTTATTAATCACAATTCACTATTATTATCAAAAGTCCTTCATATTTTACATATATATATATTATTTGGCCATAGTGTCTCCCAACCACCAACTAATATAAATATTATGAAACAATCTACTTGTGTTGCCTCTATTCCACCATAGATAACATGATTATCACAACTTGCAACTCATACAAATATAGTTAAGAATTATAAAATGAGAAGTGTTTATTAAACACTCTAGGCACCTATGGTAAACATTTACGCATCAAAAGGAGGAGCTTCTCTAACACTAGAAGGAGGGCATTTAGTTAGATCTTTGTAAATTATAGAATCTTTGCTGATTTTAGTGTACATTGATCAAATATTGGTGTATTCTTTGAATATATGTGTTTATTTGAGTATAATTATGTAAATATCATTGATCTTTATGGTTTTAGACTATTCTTTGGGCTTCCTTTAGCCAAAGATTGATATTTATTGAGGATCCATAGTTATTTGTTACAATGGTAGTTCATGCTTTGTGCTTTCCCTAGGTTTAAGGTTAGTAATAGCAATTTTGTGTAAATATTGACTAGTTATTTACAAATTTGAGTTTTTACGAGCTTAAAAATGTAAATATCCCTTTAATTAATCATTATATACATATCTTTGAGCTTATTTTGTTAAATATAGTCATGCTTTATATATATTTGTGAAAAATTGGCTTAACATACAAACATAATCATTGTAATTTGTAAAGATCATTTTGATTCATCATATTTTAAATAGGTTTCATAGTCACAAGATAGAATTTTGCAAGGTGAGGCTTGGGTGAGAAAAATTCCCAAAGTCTCAAACACTTCACCAGTTCTAGGTACTCATGTGTTGAATGTATGGATTGGCTAGGTGGTTGTTCAATCAATGTATCAGGTATAGTACATGATCTTCCTCAAAACCCTAAAAGGTATTTGCCTTCTTTTATTCCTACAAGTGTTATTATGAAAGATAAGCATATTGAGTTTGTTAAGGCTACCTTAAGATTATTAAATGTTGTTCATGAAGGTGTTGCATGTAGATTGTTTCCTTTTAATCTTAGAAATGAGGCATATCATTAGTTTTTTAACCTTCCCTAGGATTTCATTATCAATTGGAATGATTTTAATAATTATTTTATTGATTAATTTGGAGATAAAATTAGTTCATATATCCTTTATTAGTAATTCCTTACTATGAAGAAGGATTCAAATGAAACCATTAGAAATTTTAATGCTAGGTTTCAAAAGATACTTAATATAACGAGACCTCCTTATAGACCTATAAAGGATTTAGATTCAGAGATTTATAAGGATAATTTAGATCTATTAACTTTTGTGTTTCTAAAAATATCTATTAGAGTCATTAATACTTAGCTTTTGCCTATGCTAAAGCCATGGTACTCAATGACCAAATACAACCCCAGAGTCTAATGGCATATACTATTCTAAATGTCAATTTTAATTTTCCTATGTTTAATGTTATTTCTAATGCAAATAAAAATAGACCTACACCTAGGTTTCAAAAAAATAATAATAATGAGACATCTGAGAGCATTCATGAAATGAATCTTTGTGATATAGATTTGGCTGATTAGTGCCATGTTTTTTAAGCATATCAATATGGAAGAGACATTTCTAAAATTGTGCCTAATCAAGACAATGTTGAAAGGACATATGACTTTGTATAGTCTTTTGATTTTCTATTTGAAGATGAAAATGAACATGAAGATAGTTTAGAATAAGGAACAACTTCTTAGAATGAGCAACGTGAAGAACATGAAAAAATACAAGCAAATTTATCTTTAGAATATAGCTATGAGGACACTTCATATGAATACATTGATGAAACTAAAGATGAACACGAGCAACAATTATACTAGGATTTATTGAAAGAAGTTACAACTAGAGTGAATAAATTTCCTAAGGATGTCATTGAAATACTTATGAGCTAAAAGGATGAAGATGAGGTAAGCATGAAAAATCAATAACATTCATATGACTCCACCAAAAGGTCAAAAACATGTGATCAACATGCTTTAGATGGTGAAATTATAGATGAACTCCTTTCTATCGATCATGATAAATATGCCTTTCAGGATGACTTGGAAGATTTTTTTGGATAGATTGGTAGTTCATATACACCTCAGAAAGAACCTAATGAAGACATCAATCTAAAGATAGTATCCAAGATACCATTGTTGAGTGAAGATGATATAAGACACTATCTATCTATAGATGAAGTAGAACTAGCACTCCTAATGTAAAGTATAAGAAACTGGTAGGAATATGATTGGGTTTTAGATCCATATCTTCAATCTATATACTAAAGAATGATAATGGGAAGCTAAGAAACATCACCTAGGAGACATAAGAATACAAGTGATCGCAGCCATAAGAAGAGGCCATGAAATGGAAGCAATCATGCTTCAAAGTTATGTATTAGAATAAATAATTTTCCATTTGATCTTAGAGGTAGGTACTTTATGGGGTTAATGTAGGGATTATATTAGTTTATTTCCCTTTTTTGTTTCTTGATTTTTTCCTTCATGCTTATTGTTTGTGTGTGTGTGTGTGTGTGTGTGTGTGTGTGTGTGTGTGTGTGTGTGTGTGTGTGTGTGTGTTTTGATTTGTTTCTTGTTTTAAAATAAGTCCTTTTAGACAAATCTCAGCTCAAGTTTTATCTAGACTACTCAAGAGCTTCATAGTTCAAAAATTTAGGTATGACTTCTCAAAATTGGTTGATCATGGATTATTGAAATGTGAGATTGATGTCATAGTTTAGAGAAACTAATGTAGATTGATAAATAAGTTAATTTTTCCTTTATATTTTAAACCTTTTTTTAATCTAATATTGGTTTTAAAAATGATTACATATGTAGGATGAAAGCTTAAATTATTGAAGCATAATCATGCTTGCACTTATAAAAACATTAATTCACTAGGATAAAGTTTACAACCAAGGATGATTGTCTAAAAATAAAATACATGAAAAAATACCTAAACGTAGATAACCTAGCTCTAAAACTTTGATATAAAGCCAAAATGACTTGAAAAATCCAAGAAATAAGAACCTTATTGTAAAATGTCAAAATATTTCTAATCAAAGGTGATTCTGATAATCTCCACCAGGGCTATGGATGCCTAGGTAGTAGTGGAGCAAGGATGTGAGTGGAGCCAAAGGCATCTATATCAAAATATGGATGCATGGATGGTAGTAGAGCAATTATAAAGCCTTCTTTGAGCTAAAGTATGGTTCTTAATGAATAATAAAACATACTAAAATTTAATGTTAATGATTAAAGTCACAAAATTAGAAGTTGTTCTCTAAATCCTTTGGCAATCAGTAAGTGGAATAAATGCACACACAAAACATGATTGATCTTTGATGTTTGATCCTAATTATGCATATGAAAGATTTTTTATAACCATGAACTAATCTTAATAATTATGTCTGATCAAATGGAATAAGTAGCTTAATTATTAGTCTAAACTAGAATCTTTGAATTTTAAAATATTGTTATGTTTCCCCCAAAAGTCACCATTTGTTAAGGTTAACATACCCCTATTTCTAAAAAATAGGGACTCATGTGTCAAATTTTGGAAATTTGTACGTTGAAATAGAAAATTCACTTGATTAGAGTGTCATTAGCATGTTTTCACATTATTTTATTTGAAAATCATCCACATTATGGTCTGGTTGACTTATTTAATCATGGTTCTACTTTAATCTTATCTAAAGTTATGACATTTGATATTTGTGTTTTATGTGGCAGGTTTAGTGGAGCCCATTTGGGAATGAACATGCTTAGGGTATTTATGCTTCTATGTTTAATTGATCTTTCATTAATCCTTGGTCTATAATTGATTGCTTAAATTCATATTTTGAAACCCTAACCTAATGATTTACCTTGACCTTTTAATTCAAAATTGGTGGGAGCTTTTATTTAAATTTAGTCAGAAACAATTTAAATGCCATGGACTTAGTTTACTTTTTATTGTAAGGCTTGGTCAGTTTTTTTAAGAAAACCAAACCTTAGTCTAAAAATTCATGCTTGGTCCCTTTTTATTTCTTGTAATCAATGATCCCTTTTATCTTATGACGATCTAACTAAAAATGCAGGGTCAATTTTATTACTTAACTCAAGGCCTTATCTCAAATTTACATCATATTTATTTATACAATGAAACCTTAGGTTACAAACCTATGCTAAGTCATATTCTATAGAGTCATTTTTTTTATATTTAACGTAGCTTAAAAATATTAGGTTAAAATATTCATGCCTTGGTCCCATTTAAATTCATGGGATCCCCTTTAATATATTTATAACTTATCTTAATAATTTTTATCCTAAATCCTTTATACATGTTCTCAATCCTAACTTAATATTTTATAAAATACAAGGAACAATAAAGATCAATTTATGGATCCTAATATATGGTATGCATTTAATCAGAGGACCTAAATCAAATAGAGTGATATTAATCACTAGAAAAGTCAAGCAGTGGTCCCCAACTTAAACCCAAATAGGTTTAGACAATCAATGGTATGTGTTAAAATGTATACATGTCATCAATGAAGCAAAATCAATGATGACTTTTCAAACAAATATCCAAGCTCCCATGGGACTGCCAAGTGGCACAACCTCAACCCCCTAACTTAAAGATTAGAATCACTAAGAAGTTGATGTATGGCACATGAAAAGTGCAAAGTGATTTAGAAGATGATAAGTGCTAGGCTTGGTGGATAGTCCTTATAACTATGTTAAAATTGATGGTCAAGTAACCATTAAAAACATTTTCATGGACATTAAATGATGGTCATGAAGGCATGTTTAAAGTTGATGGTCACATGATCATCAAAGATATTCATGCAGACATCAAATGATGATCGTGAGGATGTCAATTTTAATATAGTAAACTTGGATCCAAATTTTAAAAGCAATGGTCATTTTTGGATAGTGATGAATAAAATGATTCAAGATGCCATGGAAATCCCACATCAAAACTATATTAGTACAATGGGCCAAATCAAAGACCCTACGAACCTATTAATATAAAAAGTTAGAATCTAAGATTGTAATGTCTGAACTAACTATGCCATTGGAGCACTATTTATTGTTGAGCAACTTGAAGATAGGACCATGCTTGTACTAGGCCAGGAGCATCAAGAAACCATAAAGATCTTGCAATAGCTAGTGGGTCCCAAAATTAGGTGGAATAAGAATGCTATTTTTTTAACCAACATCGTATAATATTCCAAAATAGGATATTATTCTATATAAAAATGTGCAATTTATAAGAGAATAGATTGTCTATAGGTTAGTTCACTAGAAAATATTATTTGTCCTATAACATTTGAAAGGACACCTATCCTATACACTTATACAAATGTAATTGGATTGGGACTGATTGACATGCTTCCTTTCATCTTATAAAATGAGAATTATCATTTGTATAAAAGGGAGGAGTTATTAGAACCAAATTACTTTGTGAACTTTGAACAGTTAATATAAGCAAAGAATTATACAAAGATTATCTAGTATTTGCTTGTGTGAAGTGCTATATGGTTTTTCTCTAGTGTCTAGTTTCACTTTTATATTTGAATGATTCCTATGGATTCTAGATTTATACCTTGGATGTAGAGCTTCTAATTTGTGACAATGCTAGATTAGTTGAATTTTCTTAGGCTTATTTCATTTGCTATACATTTAATGAATTTGGGCTAATGATGTTTTCTTGCAATAGTGAATCTCTAAAGGGAGCCTGGTTCCTATTTACATCATTTCAACCTTCATTTGAAGCTTGCCTAATGTATGTCATGATTTGACCTTAATTTATTTCACTTCATACATTAGTTAAATACACGTTCATATGAGATTTGAACTTTGTCATAATGTCTAGAAAAAGACTATCAACATATTTATTTTTTCCCTAACCTTCCTTTTGCCTCTTTTTCTTAACCTAATCACGTTAGCTTAATTCTCATTGTAAATATGCATCTTAGATTATTTGTTGATCAAATTCCCTATTATTAGCATAAGTCCTTCATATTTTAAATATATCTATTATTTGTCCATGGTGGCTCCCAACCACTGACTAATATAAATATTATGAAACAGTCCACTTGCTTTGCCTCTATTCCACCACAAATAACACGATTATCACAACTTGTAAATCATGCACTAAATTCTTAAGAATTGTAAAATGAAAAGTGTTTCTTAAAAACTCTAGACACATGTGTTACATATTTAGGCATCAACAGGGCATGAATTATAATATATAAGATGAGTGCCATTTTTTGGACTCATAATTCATGATACTAGAATGATGGCTCAAGAATTCAATTTTTTTTCCTTTCAGCTAATCTATCCATATCAAATATCATTTCTAGTGAAACTTTACATTTGACTATGTGATTTAATCTTAATCTAATGACTTTATAATTATCATATTCATCATACCTATGATCATCATTTTCCGTATCATCTATGATTTGTGTATCAAATATTATAGAAATATTCTTGATGTTGATCATCATCAAAGACTTAGAAGTTCTTGATGTTGGTTGGGATTTAGGAGTAAGGAACTAATTTAGTTGAGAATTATTGTAGTTCATAATTATTCAAGAACATTGGATTTATAATTAACACCACCAAATAATCAACAACTTGATTTTTGTTTTAGGATATGGGGATAAAATTAAAGAAATTGAATATTTCAGTAAGGTCCCATGATCTATATTTTTATTAATTTACATAAGATAGTTTTCACTAAAACTTATTTTTGACCTAGATGATTATGAATTCTAAGTATCCAAACACTTTTAATTATTTGAAATTATTCTCTAAGGAAAATTACAAATCTAATATAAAGGATTCATGCTTTGATTTTATTGATGCAATAAAATTTCAACCTATATGTAGCCAAGTGTCTTTTTCATAGTGGACTATTCAATAGAATTTTGACTACTAAAACTTGTTTGGAGTAGAATGGTGTACATTATAATTTTGGGTCTAATATTTATAAGTCATTGTTACATAGGAAACCACATGTCTATATTATATAATTAATTATCTTAAATTCCTTATCTCAGACTTCGTATACTTGAGACCAACATTGAAAATTAAAGGTTCACTACCTAATCCTAAGTTCATTATAGTGGATTGATGACTCATTAATTTATGTTATTTTTTAAATTCATCTAGTCTATCCATATCAAAAATAATTTCCAATAAAACCATACCCTTGGGTATTCAATTTTCTCTTGAGTTCATGACTCCATCACTGTCGTAATCATTGTCCTTATGGTCATATTTTTATTTTTCATTGACAACTTATGTATCAAAGACTCCATAACTATTATTTAATTAAATGAAATGTTTATTTTAGACACTCATTTTTTGTCACTTTCATATTTAAAATGGGATTTAGATCATTTTCTATCAGACAATGCAATTCAATCCTAGAAGTCACCTAAATTATTAAAATTCATCTATGTAAGGGATTTAATGGCCCAAAAACATGTTGAGGCTTATTTATTTAGGGTATTATCTTGTATGCACCTATAACATAACATAGATTCAACCCTAGTTAAATTGTGACCTATAAAATTGATATTCTTGTCTTGTCATTCTATTAATGCAAAACATTTGAAAAAAAAATCATAAAAGCCAAAAGAAACTAAGAAAGATTAATTAAAAATAAAATCTCAATTACCTTAATTAAATATTCCAAGTTGAATTATTGAATTAAATTTATCTAAAAAAGGACTTTTTCAACAAGTGTGAGGTCAAAGTCAAGGGAGCTAATAAAATGTTTTATTAGTTCCTAATATTCAAGAAAATGTGAGTCATAACCTCATAAATATATTATATGAGTTTTCATGGTGCATAAATATCTAAAATTGAGTTATAAAACATTCATTATCACTTTGACCCAACTCAAGGTTAACCTAACTCAACCTCACTTATTTTAGACTTAACCAGAGTAAGAACTAAACATAAACTCCCTAGGGTTTTGTTAGTTTTGAGACCTATAAATAAAATTTCCCTCACTCAACCCAAATATTTTTTTTTGTGTAACATTATTATATAGGAATTCCTTAAAGAAGTGATGTAGAGCATATATCAAGTTTCAAACAACACTATACTTTTCCTCTTGATGCACTTCTTTAATAATGGTTCTTGGTCTCACTTCTCATGTATGATGTTAAGATTCATATGGTTTTCATATATATATATATATATATATATATATATATATATATATATATATATATATATATATATATGATTTTTTTCTTAGTTTAAATATCATTTCAAACTCATGTATCAACTCACCAAATCCTTTCAAACATCAACTTATTCTATTACACAACTCTACACACATTTCTCACAACCCTATAAGCCCTATTTATGGACTATTTTTATTTGTATATAATTTCTTGCAAAAATGTGAAAACAAAATCTTGATATAGATACCATTTTTCAATCACTATATATCCATCAAATTTTAATTCCCAACTCTTTATTTTGACCAAATATTAAACTCAATTTATACTTATGTTTAGGCCTATTAGGCCTATTTTGGGCTAGTTCACCAATAGTAACATATGAGACAACTTTGAAAATATAAAAATCCCTTATCCCAAATCAAAACACTCTTTCCACCAAGTTATATTAATTTTGGATGGTTATAATTGCTTAGATCATACAAAGCCTAGTTTAGGGTTTATACAAGCCTGTGATAACCCAAGAGTATAAAATATTCAACTGTGAGTGTATTAAGGAGTTTCAAAGGTTCAAAATAGGTGTATAAGGTTTTTTTAGACCTATTTCAGGGTTTCCAATGAATAAATAAAATAAAAACTATTCCATAAAATTTTCTAAAGGAATTTTACTTTTGATTATGTCAAAAGAATATCAACATATAGTCTACATTCTTGCAACAACATCAACCACACTCTCTACCAAGAATCTCAATAATCAAAGAATGTTTAGTCACATTAAATTTTATTACCTTGATGTTTTCAAACACCTTTCCATTTATTCAAGCCATCTTATTTATAGAGAACTCACTCATAGTCCTAACAGGCCATGACTACAATAAGAAAAAGAATTTCTAAATTTACTTTCAAAACAAATGAACAATATTATTATCCTTAATTCAAGTTTATAGCTTTATTAAATGATTAAAAACTTGTTTCATTGCATATATAATCCATAATTTAATCTATTTTTCTTTATTCATAGAAACAAGCAATCCTTTTTAGTAATAGTAAACAACCTAGGAAACAAGGGGTTTTGTGTTACTCCAAACCTCTTTATTGTCATATCATTCAATATATAAATGAAAATAAAATATATAAATACTTAAATATCATATTAAACACTCATCCAATGTATTTTAGTTCTCTATTTTATCAAATACAATCTACAATTAATTTAACCATGCACAAAATAGGGTTTGTGCGTTGGGCCTACAACACAAGGTTTACTCCATTATTTCTCACTCTTGGTCTTAATTCAAACCATAATAAACAATCCTTAAAACACACTTGAAAAACCTTAAAATTCATTCCTATCATAATCAAAACTCATGCATTCAGTAATAGTAGTAAATTGACCTCAAAAGGGTTTGCACATATTCATCTGAGAAATAGGGGTTCAAAACATCCCCTTCATCTGCATACAAAATTGTCTATGCTTCCCAATTAAAATATATTATAATGGAAAAACTATTACATATCACATAACTAACTCCTACAATTCCTACAAAGAGATGTAACTACTTCTTGATCAACTTTCCCATGTAGAGTCTTATAGGTTACAATGAAATTTTATTATTTTATACAATATGGCATATAGGATAATAACCATAGGATATTTATTACATTTTTAGACATCATAAAATTTATAAACTCTTTGACACATTTTATACATCTATCACCTTCATAAATTTTCACAAAATTCATTATAGATGACATTATAAGATTGAAATATTAAAAAAAACCTTTTTATAGGAAAATGAATAATTCAAATTTTATGCCTATTTGAATAACCTAGACTCCAAAAAAGGACCTATAATGACCTATAAAAACTATATGACAACTAATATACTTCCAAAAGACAATAATAAAATCATTTTGCGGTCCTAAAGGGATGTCCCTACTTTAAGAAGCCATCAGACTAATGGTATAATGCCAAATTTATATTAAGCTTCACACAAAGCCAAGCCAAGCCAAGCCAAGAAAAGCCACATGTGGCCATTAGAGAAGTGATACAAATATGTATAAAACATTTATCAAAGGCTCTAATTACATAGATTGAGCAAGAACATCTTATATGCTAACAAATAGACACTAATGTTAACAAGGGGGTAAAATTATTATTTATTTATATCAATTATTTGTAGTTTTGTTGATTGTGTTATGCTCTCCCTAGTACTTAGGAAAGAGTGTTTTAATTAAATTACATTATTATTATTTAATTTTATCTATATTTAAAAATAAGGAACTAATGACATCTGTGTGTTCTTTAGATTCCAAAGATATATAATAACCCATTTGGGGGGACCATGCATCCCGTATGGACCAGATAAGTAATGCAAAACCTTTAAAATGATTTAAAAGAACACTCTACTCTTTAATTTCATATTTTTATGATTATAACTCTGATCATTTTATTATATTTTTGATCAGTGACTTCATGTTGTGTAACAGTGACTTTGATTATTCTGTCCTCTATTTGCGATCTTTTATTTTGCATAAATAATGACTTTACATCAGTGACTTTGCTACAAATAGTGACATTGATCTATAGTGAAAAAAGTGACATTGACTTATTTTAAATCAATCATTATATGTAAACAATGGCATTGACAAATGCAAGTGATGACATCGACCTTACAATTTGGTGGCTTCACTAGGTATATTTTCTAGTGATTTTGGCAATTTCACCTAATTTTAATCCATATTTAGTGACTTCACCTAGACTAATCATTGATTTCACCCATTTATAATGGTAACTTCACTAGTTACATATTTTTTTGTCTATTTCATTGGGAAAACAATGACTTCATTGGAATAAGTGACTTTGCTTTATGTAAAATAGAAACCTAAGAGATAAAAAGAAAATTTGTTTATTGGTTAGCTTTTATGCACAAAGACAACATAACCCCTAACATTTTTAAAGGAACCTAAGTGGATAAGAGAGACTTTAAAACTTATAAATTTTCATACACTTTTATTTTAGTGCTTAAAATTGACCTAAAAAAACTTATCTTTTTCACATTTCAATTTTATAAGACCAAGGGATCAGAACTTTATTCACATCTGATTTGGTGTTTTAAAATGAACATTCACTTTAGCTTGGAACTCTAAAGAGACTTTTATTTTTATTTTTTAGTTAGTTTTTAATTTATTGTATTAAATTATTTGTGGTAAACCAAATTTTACGTGTATGCTCTCCCCCCATCCCCTATAGGGAACTTAGGTGACCAAAAGCACCTTATTTATTACCTTGTTTATTTAGCCTAAAATATAAGAAATGTCATGTATGCTTTCCCTAATGTCCAAGTGACTTGGATGACCCATAAATCACCTCTAAAGTTATTCCAATTTTCATTTGTTTATTTTTTTGCATTGGCTTATAGGAAGGAGTTCATCACCTCCTTATAAGTTCTTTAGGGGTGTGTTGACCTAGGGTTTCATCTTCTAGCATCATACCAACCCCACTCCATGGTGGAATATATATATTAGACACATGATACTAGGATTAAATAATGATAAAATCCTAATGAAAACCTATATCATTTCATGATCAACATTAGACTTCAGTAAGTAGTACATGGATGAAGTCATTGTGTAAATGACTAGACATTTATATAGTAAGTTGGTGAGTTTGAATCCAATTGACATGATGCATCCTTGTGTTAGCCATGCTTTATACCATTTAGATCACATTGAAACTTAGAAATTCTATTAAAACCCACTTTTCCTTCTAATATCTTACCAAATTCCAAGTGCTTAACACTCTAAGTTGGTGCCACGTACCAATACTTGAGAGATTGAGGGGGATTAATAACTCTACTTGCGTACACTCTTTAATTTTTTGGATTAACACTTAATTCCTTTTGATCATTTGTATGCTGGTGGAACTTTTGTAGAATCTATGCACAACTTGTTAATTTTATGGATAAGATGTCCACTTAGTGTTATTTCTATTTTCTTTTATTAGCATGTGTTTGGGTTTAAAATTTATTGTTTATTTGTCAAATCAAAATGAGTAAAAACCTTCACATGTTTTCACACCACTTATAACTAATATGTGTTACTCTACCCATTTTTTTTTCAAATATTTGCCTTGGATTTTATTAAAATTTTTTTTGTGTCTACTTATTTAATGGGGCATTGTTACGCTGCCCATTTTGTTTCAAACATTTGCATTTAATTTTATCCAAAAATTATTGTTTACCTTTTATTTGAAGGAGCATTGCTATGCTACCTATATCATTTCAAAACCTTACATTGTTTGAAACCAAGTTCTAAAAATTTTCATACCTTTTGTTTTAAAATTTATGTTTACATTGATCATCTTAGTCTAACCAATTTACCTTGGAAAATCTAAGTCTTTTAAATTTAATATTTCAAACTGTAAATCCTAAAATGATCATTTTTACATTGAACCCTCATCTAATTTGGGCTTATGTGGTCTACCTTTTGTGTTTGGATTGTGTTACTTGGATTAATTTCTTATATGATTAAAAATACCTCTTGCCTAGACTTAGTGGTTGTTTATCGTCATGTTCCTTATTCTAGTGTCCTTTGCATTGATATTTTATTTCAATTTTCCTTGTTTAGAGTTTGTTGAGTTGATTTTTAAATTTTCATAGTTCTTCTTGTCAAAGAGTCTCTTATGAGAAAAATATCGAGTGTTTTGTGATCCAAATACTAAGTCTTTTATGAGACAATCACTGAGCCTTTTATAACATAATGACCAAGTGATCTTCCAATCTAATAACCTTAGAAATGGATCATTTTTTATCCATTTACCTAGTTTAACCAAGCTAATTACTTTATATTTCTAGTGCTTTCAAGTTCTTGTTTTAGATCGACCTTTATTCTCAAGTCTAGCATTGCTTTCCACATTGATGATTATAACCACCTTTGGGAAAATCACTATTCTCTCAATATAGTTCATGATTTTTCTACCTTGTATATATACCTTTTCTAGTGATTATAACCACATTTGTGTAAATTCATACTTTAGTTAGATCATGACCTTTGTTAGACTGGTTTCATGTTTTTAATCTACTTTTACCATAGAACTAGATTAGTTGTTTTACCAAAGGTTGTTTAGCTCAGACTTTGATTGTCTATCATTTTAGACCTTTTTTTTAGAAAGACGTAGTCATAGATTCAAATATTCATTACTATACATGTAACAAGACTATGTACAATCCAGACTATGATAATTTTTTTACTAGTGACCCCTTTGTTCAAGACTAATATGGTTTTTTTATAGCATATGAGATGGATGCATATCTATCTTATAATATTCCATATGAAGAAAAAAAGGCAAGACCGACTAGCATAATTTTGGTTTGTGCACCATCCTATCTAGGCCAAGATCAAGAGAAAACAACATAATACCTTGCACAAATGACACCTGTTATCAAACAAAAGTATGAACAATATCCATACTATGTAATAACACCAATGCTGACAAGTTATGATGCATACTTTTTTATTTTAATTTTTTAGAAAACAAAGACAAAATTCTAGTCAGGGTAGTAGATGTAAGAGCCAAATTCCTACCAGACTTCCCACATGAAAGTCATCTAATTTGATTAGAACACCTATTAATGTACCTCTTAATCAATAATTTCAACATGCATCAACTATTTATAATCAAGCTTTAGTGAAAATACCTCAACAAATCCAAAGTGTGATTTCAAAAAGGAAAGGTCCTATGGACAATCAATTTAAATAGGTACAACAAGTGTACTAAAATTCCCTTAACCTAGCTTATAATTTCAATGCAATGCTTGTTTCAAGCATGCCACTTATAGAGATAACTCCTTTAACATAACATCAAATAGATTATTTAGGTTACACAAATCATAATATAGACCCTTTTAGCCAAGGTACGCTAGTAGGATACATGTATACTGTCCTAATTATGATAAAAATAACTATCACTCAAATGGAAGACCTCACTCAAAATTTTATAGATAGGAGACAAGTACATTCAAATTTTATCCAAAGTGGGTCTCATATATTGCTAAAAAATAGACATCATATTACTAAAACTAATACCATGAATGGTTTCTAGTAATAAGGGATAAGTATGCTTGGTTCCAAAACACAACAAACAACTTCCACTACTCAACTAGTTACTTCATCAAGTGTGCAACAAGGGGAAACTAGACAAGAATAATAGACCAATATACAACCTCAACAAGTGTAGAAGACTACACCACCTCAATAGGTGTAAATGAATGTTTTGCTACAACAAGCATAAAACAATATAACGCAAACATCACAAACATTATGTAATCTATAGTGTGTTTTTATTGGTAAAAAAAGTTCCAATCGGTCAACAAAACTAAATCTCAAACCCTCAACAAGTACCTAACCTACAACAAGTGTTTAATCAATAAAAAGGTTTCAATGTATAACAAGTTTTAGGTGCTATGAAATAGTTTCCTTTCACCCAACCAGTACTGTATATACAATAGGGATCTAAATTATAATAACTTTAATAGCAGATTTTTAGCCAACAGTGTGTTCTTTTTATATATCAAGGTTCGATGAGTAGACAACAAGTTTTATCCCAAACCTAAAAATACCAATATATTGCATGTATCCAAATGTCATTACTATAGTCATAATTCAGTAACCAAATCCATGTATCCAACCCTAGCCTACATATTTACCAACAATAATGATTATGTATTAATGTTAGAATCTTAGTGTATGGATATATATATATATACATGGTCATTCAACTAATACAACAAACATTTTGTAGTATGCCATTCATATAGTATGCCATTCCTTCATAGCACAATAAAGGTAATCCACCTTTGACCATGTAACCTTAATCACAATATTCCATGCCATCCAAATTCCTAGATCAAGAGATACAACAGATAAATTATGCAATTCATGTTATTCATACTAGGAAGTAAATAAAGAAATTCAAACTAAATGTAATATACTCATATCCATTCAACATGGATTATCTTCAAATACCATTTCCTCTAGATTATGAGCCACCTAAATTTGAAAAGTATAATGGAAAAGGAAACCCCGAAGAGAATGTAAAGGAATTATTTTCTACTCAATAGATAGTGGCTTATAGTGACATATATTTACTTCTCTTCTTTCCAATAAGTCTAGCTAGATAAGCCTTGGAATGAATGCTTAAGTTATCAAGGAGTTATGTACTAGAATTTGATGACCTTTATAATAATTTTGTATATCATTTCTCATATAATATTGAACATGAGATTACTGTTGTGGATTTGGGCCTAGTAAAATAAAAAAATGGTGAAAGCTTCACTACTTACCTGCAATAGTGGAGAGAACTTGTAAGATGGTTTACTCATATTTTTTTGGACAAGCAATTGGCCATCATATTTATCAAGATATTATATAGTAATATATATTATTATTATCTCAAGTTGTATTATGATCACACTTAAAAAGAGGTTATTTTTAAAGGGATATATATAGAAAAGGCCCTTGTTAAAAAATGAATCATCAAGTTGTCTTCTTCCAGTTAGAGCTAAAACCAACATCAATGCCATAAATAGAAATACAACCAAAACCATAACCAATACTAGAACCTTATCCAAATATAAGCTTCAATAATATCTCAGGCCCATAATGAAAGATGAAATTCCTATAACCATAACAAGAATTTTGTTGGTAATGGGGTCACTAAATCACGTCATGTAAAAATGGTGCAAAAACTGATTGTCCATTTACCTCTAGCCATTCAAGAACCACCACCTCCATTCATTTATCCAAGACCTACACAAAAATTGCCACAAAATCAATCCCAATTATAATCACCTCATCTAAGGACAATAACTCCCATTGTTATAGTATTTAATGACTTTGGCAAGCCCATTGATTTTATATTTAGCAATTTGGTTCATGTAATTATGATTAGTTTTTTTTATACCAAATCCCTTCCCTAAAAGAATTTATTTTCCTAACTATTATAAAAAACATGAATTTTGTGAGTAAAATCATGTCAAGATAGATTCTATATGTTAGTATATACAACTAAAGCATTTTATTGATAATATGTTGGAGAATGGAGAGATACAAACAAATATGCATGATCCTATGACCAATTTTAATTTGGACATCTATCAAAACCCATTTCCTCAATGCAATAAAAAATAATTGAAGCAGTACTAACAAAAACAATAATAGTGGTAGAGAACTCCACCAAAACATTAGCAACAACAATGTTAGCCACAACAACAATAACAAATTGGTTATAATTAAGGGTAAACTAACCAAACAAACCAAAGAGGTCATCATGTCATCATGTATACTTATAAAAATGTTTTAGGACATGTCTTAGGTAGTCATGTTGCCATCATTACCATTAATACCTAGATAAATACCAATAGACCAAGACCTTTACCTAATAATGCCTATTAGCCAAACAATTTCTACCAACCTCCTTATGTTGGTAATCCTTATTTGGATAGTGTTACTAGACAAGCTAAACACTACCCAAGAATTACCATTATAGGCTTGTTTACCTCTCTAAAAAATTACCAAAGACTTATTCTTGATCAAATTTATATAATATCAACTTGAAGATTCAAGATAATCATCAAAGGACTATATCCAAATGCCATGAATGAACCCATTTAGACCTCCATCCTATAAAACATAATTAAACTATCAAAACTAATGGGAACACCTATGACATTGTTGAGTAGCTATAAAAGATACCTACAAAAATATTCATCATGAATTTACTACATACATCTAGCATCCAAAATCACATACCTAACTAATAATTGAGCCAATACATAGTACATGATGATATCACGTCTGATAAATTTCAAGCCATGGTAGGACATTTGGTCCCTAGCTAATGAATTACCTTTGACTAAAGCAACATGTCATCCTTGGGCCCATTTCAAAATAACCCCTAATACATCAAGGTCATTATAATAAACCATAAGGTAAAATGTGTCCTTATAGATAGTGGCTCAGGCCTAAACATTATCTCTTTGAAGTTGGTAAAGCATCTAAAATATATAGAAACCAACCTACATCTTGATACCATTTTTATCAAGGTGTGTGGTAATGAGGAATGAGAGTCACAAGGTGTTATCATATTTCTAGTGGTCATTTCACCTTTGATCTATGACACTCTATTCCATGTTCTCAAACCTAGAGTTATCATAAAACTAACACTTTGGATGACCTTCGATTCATGAAATTAGGTCCATACCTTCCATTTTGTATCAATGTATTAAATTTCCCCATTCAGCAATATAAATCACTATACGAGTTAATCTCACACCTTACCATTATTCTGAACATCTCAAGGTGGCATATACGAGATATAATTATCATTTTTAATTAAATATTATGCCTAAATATGAAAGAAGAAAATATGATAAATCCAAGTCCATTAAATTATGACTAAAATCCAATTATATTGACCTTAAGATCCTAACTTATACCTTATTTTCACCTCCACCAAACCTTTCTAATTGCTTTTATATATTTGACAAAGTTAGAGGAGAGTAAAATACCCATGATTCTTTTCACATTACCAAGTTGTCATAGAAGCCAAAATCCTATGGGAGATGCAAAGCTAAGACCACTTGAAAAGAGTGACATGCCAAGGGAAAATATCATCTCAATAAAACCATTTTTTTTCAAACTGATCTTTAGCCTCGAACAAGATACTTTAGCCAAAGATAATTCATGGATATACTAATGAACTATTTGACTATTACCAAAGTGTGAAGTATGTTATTCCTAAATTTATTTTGTATTACCTAAATTATGAAGGTAGATGCATGGGGATACATCAAAAATGGATAATCGATCAAATTTCAATGACAGAGTACAAATGAACACATGGTATTAAATTTAAATTGCCTGGGGGTGACACCATCTACTTTATTTGAGTTTTTACACCATCAACTAGTGAAGATGATGTCAACTATTATATAGGGTCCAATTATAACATCTATGATGTCCTTGCCAACATGAATTTATTTAAACCTTATTCCATTTATATCATTAATATTATTTATCAACCTTCACGACTTACCCTTTATCACCCACTTTTAATACACTAGGACCAACAAGTGTTGACAAT
Source organism: Torreya grandis (assembly GCA_037957365.1). Classification (NCBI taxonomy): domain Eukaryota; kingdom Viridiplantae; phylum Streptophyta; class Pinopsida; order Cupressales; family Taxaceae; genus Torreya; species Torreya grandis. The sequence continues at coordinate 1,325,959 of JARHVA010003818.1, read as the reverse complement.
GTCATTAGATGAATTTGATAATGTTGATGCCATTTGTAACATTTTGGGTTTGAGAGATCATATTCCTCTAGGAGATCACAAACATGTATTTTATATCATATTGGATCCTAATGCTTATTTTAGAGAGTGGGTGAACTTCCTTGAAAAATAAAAAATAAAAAATCAAACCTTAGGGTCAAAGTGAAAACCTCTTTGAGGCACTTTCAAACTAGGGTAAAAGTTAATAAAAAGTAAATTTTATTGCTTAAAAACTATTTCAAGCACCATTAGATGGGGATGTTCACCTGACTTCACATTAAGCACATGAGACCACTATTATGATAACTATTTATGGATATGAAATTAGTAGCAAAGAGTGGAAAGATTTTGTATAGATTGTATAAGAGTGCCATGAGGTATTTATTACATGGCCTTTACTACCATTAGGATATTTTGAATAATCTTATTTGGGAGAATTAGACAAGCCAATTTAGCCAAAATATTTTGCCATTGCCAACCAGTTTACCTCCTTACCAACCCTTTAAGAATATTTTTTTACACTCTTTGTGGAGGGCACTTTTGAGGCTAACATTGGGACTCCAAAGGACTCAAAATGGATAAAATTAGGCATGTCTTCACTGAGGTGGAATGTGAAGTCTTTACAACCCTTTTGAGAGAGTTCATTGATATATTTACATGGACCTATTCAAATATTCTAGGTTTTGACCCCACCTTATTTATACACCATCTTATTGAACATCCTAATGCCAAACTAGTTAATTAAAAGCTAAAAAAATGTATCCTTGTATTGTTCTATTAGTAAATAAAGAGTAGGATAAACTCTTATACATGAGATGCATTTGGCTAATTGATTATTTAGAATGGATTTATAACATATTACCAGTGATCAAGAAGCGAAAAGGTATTAGACTATGCACTAATTTATAGGATTTTAAAAATTTTTGCATAAAGAACAAGTTTCCTCTACCAAACATTGACATAATTATTGATTATATGGCCAGATATGAAATTATTTCTCTTATGGATGGATTTTTAGGATATAACCAAATTAGAATAACACTAGAAAACCATTACAAACCAATGTTCACCATTCTATGGGGAACATTTTGTTATCATGAGATGCCATTTATACTTAAGAATGTATGATCCACTTACCAATGAGCCATGATAGTTATCTTCCATGATATGATACACAATATTATTTAGGACTATGTTGATGACATCCTAGGTAAATCTAAAACCTATGCCAATCATCCAGTTATACTTTGGATAATCTTTGAGAGGTTTCAAGAGTACAAAGTTAGGCTCAACCCTAAGAAGTGTGTATTTATTGTAAATTTTGAAAAATTGATAGACTTGATTATCTATCTTCGGAGCGTTGAACTTTATCCAACCAAAGTTTAAGCCTTTACTAAAATTCCACTACCATCTACCTTGAAGCAAATTTGTAGCTTATAGGGAAAGATTTAATCAATCTAACACTTCATATCATAATTGGGTGATAAATGCCACCCTTTTACACACTTTTTAAAGAAGGGAATTTCCTTATCATGGAATGAAGATTTATAGAAATAATTTTAACATATTAAGGAATACCTAGCCAATTTACATATTTAATTTCCACCTATGTTGAACAAACCATTATTACTTTACCTATCATTGACTGGGAATGTTATGGGGGCCTTTTTGACACAACATGATGAATAGGGTAAAGAGCATGTATTTTATTACTTGAGTCAAACATTGGTTGTGTAAGAGCAAAATTATATGCCAATTAAAAATCTTGTTTATTTATGGTTTTTTTAGCCCAAAAGTTACATCACTACATGCTGAACAACAAGACCATTGTCATTACTAGAATAAATATGCTCAAGTATCTACTTGATAAAATGAATTTATAGGGTTGCATGGTAAAGTAGATCATGCTTTTGATTGAGTTTTAGATTGAATATGATAATTAAAATGCCATTAAGGGACAAATACTCACAAATCATCTTATCAAAGCTCTTCTTCCTAATACTCAAGCTCTTGTATTTAGATTTCTAGATGAAGCCATTATGAATACATTAGAATTAAATAATATCTTGAATCATAATAATAGATAATGTACTTTGATAGTTCCTTCATATCACATAGATCAAAAATCAGTAAATTATTTATTATGTCGTAAGGGGATTTTATTTCTAATTCCTTCTACAATGGCTTTCTTTGTAATAATAACATGGTTGAATACAAAGCACTCATTGTAGGTATTTTCCAATAAGTATAGTATAACATCTAACATTTAGTGGTTCACTGTTATTCATAGATTATAATCAATTAGGTCACAAACCATTATCAAATGAAGGATGAGTAGTTAGTACCATATAAAGACATGGTTGACACTCTTAAACAATAACTTGCCAAAATTTATTTTGAATGAATACCTACACCCAATAATTGAATAGTTGATGCTATGGACATAATTGGCTCCATGATTTACATTACAGATAGAGCTAGGGATTATCAATTTCTTCTAGAACAGCTCCTAGCACCACCATATGAACAAGCATCCATCGAGATGGTTTGTGATATTGTTCATCCCACATCTACTTGGTATTCTAACTTATATTCCTACCTCCAAGACCAACATATTCCCCTAAAATTTTCACACAAGAAATAAAAATCTTTCATCTATAAAGCCTCCAATTATAATTTACTTAGACCTAGCCTACATCATATAATTTATGATGTGACTTTACTTCATTATTTATCTTTAGTATAATTTGGATTAACATTGAGGTATGTTCATGTAAGAGTGTGTGTAAACCACACTAGTGGGGAAATCCTTGCCAATAAATTATTATGTACTAGTTATTATTGGTTGACTATGGAAATAAACATAACTGCATATGTGAAGAAGTGTGTAAAGAATCAAAAGCATGTTAATCTAATTCATGATCCAACTAAAATGCTCAAACCTCTGAAAACACCATTGATTTTGTTAACATGGGCACTTGACCTCATAGGTAATATTAATCCTACATCCTCAAATTGCCATTAACATGTCCTTACTACTATCAAATATTTCACGAATGGGTGGAAACTATTCCCCTCACTTACATAAGTAGTAACTAGATATTTAAATTCATATTTAACCATCTCATTTACTATTATGGTATCCCCTATACAAATATATCTGATAATGGGAAATCATTTAAAAATGAAGATGTGAAAACACTTTTTTCTCAATATTGTATCAAACAACACTTTTTTACCACCTACTACTCATAAGCTAACAATTATGTTGAGGATTCTAACAAAACCATTATCAATATTTTGAAGAAGATTGTCAATGATTTTGGTCATAATTGTCACTTTCAGTTGTTTAACACCCTAGTCATACTGTACCACTTTTTATACTCTAATAATTACTACCACATATTTCATTATTTATGACATGGATCCATTCTTCCTAATGAGATTAAGTTTCCTTCTCTCCAAATTTCACTACATCACATCATTGATGATGAGGACTATAGAGTATCTTGCTTTCAAGATATTTACCTACTAAATGAAATGTACATGGCTTACTTGAATAACCTTCAAGCATATCATAACTGATTGTGATTCTAATACAATTAGCACGTTAAACATTGAGAATTTGAGATTGGTGACCTTGTATTAAAGGAGAATCAAAATGAAGTCAATTCCAAGACAAAGAAGAAAGTTAATTTTCAACCTAATTGGTTAGGGACCTATGTGGTTATTAATAACTGTGGTTCTAGATCATACTGACTCACCATGCTAGAAGGAGATGAACTTGATGAATTGATAACATAATGCACCTCAAACATTTTTACATATGAAAGACTCAAATTATTATCTATAAGTATTGTTTAAGTTCTACAGTGATATACCCATTCTTTATAAGATACCCTATAACATTCCCACCATGCCTTATCCTATTACTAGTCAATTCTTTTCACCTAACCCATCACCTTTGGCCTTGGTTATAATTCATTTGTGATTGATATCAAATGTAGTTCCAATAGTTTATTAGATTCAAACTTTTTAATGGAAGTATATGAAATTTGTATGACATTGATCCTAGCAATTGCATCCTTCATTTATGGTTACATTATATTTCATTACTTGTGATACTAATTATAATATCCTATGTAAAAATTAGTACCACTAACCATTTTAATTATTTTATAATTATAACCTCCTTTGGGAAAATTAGGAACTCCTTTACCATGCATTGTCACATCACTTTTCCACCACTATGCCATTACCTTCCCATTTTCATATTATTAAAATTTCTAGTACTTAGTTAAACACTTATGTTATAGGTGGAGATATAGTGACTTGAGGCCCTTCAAGACTATATAGGTAGTGTTAAATTTACATTGAGGTCAGCTCAGTCATTCTTGTGCCACACTCTCACTATTTTGTGAGCACCCTGAGCCATGCTCTTGTTGTTTTATGAGTTGGACCAGTTTGTATTTCATGATTCTTTATTGAGTTGAGATACTTATAAAATTATAAAAACATTTGAAACATTTAAAAAAACATAAACATTTGGAAAGACCTAGGAAAATTCTAAAAATCACAAAATCATGAAAATTGGCGTAGAATTTTCATGACAAATTTAAATCTATCAAAATTTTCTAGGATGGACTTTCTTACCTATCTTGCTTCATGTCTAGACTACCTTTGCATTTTCCCTCCCATTTCTATGAGAACTACTTTAGTCTAATGTCCACATGGACTATATAGGCAACACTTGGATACATAGGGTATTTTGTGTTAGCTCGACCACAACCATTATATTCATGACCACTTATGTACCTTAAATATTATGGGTTTTATATCTATTTCAAATGTAGTCACTTGTCATTTAGTTTTCCCATCCTTTTTATTTTCTTACACTCATCATTTTGCTAGAAACCTTACCAACACTCTCATTGTTTTATGAGTAACCACAACAAATGCTCTCTCTACTTTATGAGTAACCTTAGACAACAAGCTCACCATTTTTTTAGTGCATTCTCATTCCAATCCATAGATGTAATAAACACTATGAATTACCTATTCAATTCATTATTGGGATACTCGTCTCTTGCTTTTTAGTGTGGTTTTAGCCTTAACTATAATCTCACGCTTGCATGATTTTATTTTGTTGACATTTTCATGAGTGTGAACTTCATCCCCTTCTCTTATGCACTCATAATTTTGTGAGCCTATTCTTATTCCTCTATAATTGTACTCTTATCACTATTATCAATTTTATTCTATCCCATATCTTGGGAGAACTACATTTAGCTTGAAGTCATGTTATACCTATTGTCCATAGGACAATATAGGCAACATCTAATTTCTTAGTGCATCTAGAGTCATCTTGGCTACCCCTTCCTATTTATTCTATTCCTCCATATTTTTTACATCATTGTCTCTTATAGCCTAGGGGTAACATTTGTCATCTTATTTGTGTCATTTATCCCTATAGCTTAGGGGCAACCTTATGTTATCATAACCTTTTTCATTATTTCCATACAGCCTAAGGGTAACCTTGTGCCATTTTTTCTTGTGTTGTTTTGCCTGTGTCATGGCTACCTATCCTTCGAACAAACTTATCTCCAAGCATAACACATCTATTACACATGTACAAATAACTTATTTCTTATATTTTGTGTGTACTAACATTGTGGGTAACATTGTTTGTAAATATCCATTTGTTTTAGCTTAGTTTATTTGCTTGCCTTTGGCTGACTTATCCTTGGTTTTTATATTATTATTATTATTATTATTATTATTATTTTAGTTTTTATTATTTTTTTATAGTTTTTTTATTTTGTTTTTTTGTTTAGTAATTGTTTCTTTGTTTATTTTTTTCCTTTTTCCCGTTTGTGTTTTTCAGTTTCCATAGGTTTATTACATTTTATTTTCAATGAAGTCTTGATTATCCATATCTTTTACTTATGCTGTGAATGTTTTTATTTAGTCCTAGACTTAGATTTTTTCATTTATATTTACACTTGTGATTTGATTATTCATATATTATTCCTAGGATGTTTATATTATTATCTAAACTAAATTTTCCATGCTCAGGGTATGCATTGTTATTATAGTTGTTCATAACTATGGTGAATAATATCACAAGCTACAATAAATAGTAAGATAATAGACACTATCTATCAATGCAATGCCAATATTTATTTAAGAGCAAAACTATCCAAATACCTAAATAGATGACTAAATCAATGAGTAATATATAAATATGATTTATTAGTTGTTAATATAGATGTGCATCTTTGAATATGAATACATATAAGTCATATAACATAAGCAGATAAAAATAGACTAACATCTCATATATATGGAAAAACATAAATGAACATAGCATACATGTTTAAAATGAAAATAAACATCCATAATGCTAACACATGAGCTAAACATGAGCATAAATAGATCCATCATATATATCAAAATCATAATTGTACATGTACTCAGGCCTTGAAAGAACCAATATGAATGCCAATGTATCTCAATAATGTCATAGACATCAAGAATATATACATATCATCATAGTGTCAAAATTAAATTTGTATTCTAGTAATATAATGTGACAATATTCCAAAATGCCAATGATCAACTCTGAATCTAAAAGTCCATAGGACTTGTAGCTAGAGGTGGCCATGGTGGCCCTAGTGGTCCTAGTAGTGTAGGTGGTCACAACTGATGAATAGAATACCATGAAGCTCATGTAACATGTGTCCTAGTTCTCGATTCACCTGATCTAGTTATTTCTCTATAATCATCCCATACCTTGAATGTGATAATCTTTTGTTCCCTAGGAATAATAGTCTCATATGATGTATGGTAGTATGAGGCCTCATCCTTATCATGAAATCTCTCAAGAATCATCTAGAAAAAACCTACCTTTATACTATCTCTCCAAGCCCCATCACACTCTCGTCAGAGCCTCTAAACATTTAAAAAATCTTGGTCCCTATCCATGATAGATTTTTCTAATTTTGTTATGATTTGGGATTATATCTAGACCATCCTATCCACCTTTGCCTTTATTTGGGTAATCTCTAACTGAAGGTAAGTCATATCCCCATTATAAATGTCTAATGTAGTCTAGGATTATTTGCCTACCACTCTAAGCATGTGATCCCCCCTGCCCTAGTGGTGATCTCATCATCTAGCATATCCTCACCACTACTTACCATCACAATGTTGAAGGCCCTTTCTGGCCTGGATCAACACAAGTGCCTATTATACATGTCATGTTGGGATCCAACACTAATGAACTAGAATACTATAAATATAAAAAAATTACTAAGAGGTAAAGATTATAAATAATAACTATTATTTATTTGTATTTAATGATTAAAATAATTTCAAACCATGTAGAAATAAACCTCAACTTAGAATTAGAGTTGACATTCAAAATTTAGAACTCTAAAAATAAATAAAACTTGACTTATTATTTTAGTATTTGTTACTCTTAATAAGTTTTACATGCAAGTATGCATAGATATAAAAATATCCAAAAATAAAGTAAAATAAAAAATTAACTTATCAAATGAAGTTTAAGTCTAGTTACAAAAATAGATAATTTCTAAATTGTGAAAAAATAAAAAATAATATTAAACTATAATTTTCAAAGCTTGTATGGTCATGTTTGACCTCCAAAAAATATTGAAAATATCTCATAACTAGAAGGCTAGGTTATATCTACATTAAACTTTTCATTCTAGTCATTTTGGCATGAAGATGGGCTCAAACAGAGCTACAAATAAAAATTTATGATATCTAGAATTTTTTATTTTTTTTGCATCAAGCACCATCACGGATCAACCATCCTCTCTATCATCATCCCCTCCACCATATAATCCTTCATCCTATCCATAAAATACATCATCATAATCATCATCATCATCATCATCATTATCACCATCCTCTTTACTTCCACTACTCTTCCAGTTACTACCAGTATCACTGGCCCTATTATATGTCTTAGCCCTAACATCATCTAAATCCATCAACATCTAACCACTTGATTAACTTGGTATAATAAGCCTCAAAGGGCTCACTTGTACCCATTATTTAATGTACTCAAGTATAACCCCTACATCTGCTAGTCCCCCCACATATGACCATTCTATTTTTTGAACACTCAAATAGAAGGCAGTAGATACACACCTCTAAATGACCAGTGTGTCATGGTTGATCTCTCTTGTCACATGTGTGAGCCACATAAGATCCTACAACACATCATGTGTCATGATAAATCATCAAATTACCTAATGAAGGTAGTACTTCTTGATGATGTGTGACTACCTATGTATAAGAAAGCACCTAGATGTCATGTATACATTATAACAACCATCCTTGAACCACTAAAACTAATACAAAAGATAAGGCCTCCAAATAAATAATCAAGGATTGATCTTATCTAGCATATTATGGTATAAATATCTCTCCCCATTGTCCTCATCATCTTGCTTCAGTCTATGACTAGCCATATGCTAATGGATCCTTTGGGTCCCAGACCCATCTCTGACCCATTGGTCACTTGATGGAGACATGATCCCAACCCTAAGCCATCAATAGTGTGGACACTCTAATTATGAATCCTCCTATATATGCCACCATGTGAAGGTCTTTGTATAACTAAGCCAACATAGATGACCCCCATGAAAATAGTGTGGTCTCATCCATCATGATATGAATGACATCTCTAAGTCCTATATGGAAGTATACAACATTCTTATCAGGCAATAAGATGTCACTAACAATATCCATCAATACCATGAACTCCTTTTGAATGAGTTTGGTCGGTGAGAGTCCCTAGGATCCATATCATTAGGTTGTATATTTATGTAGGTCTCAAAAAGATCTATATCTACCTTCCCATGAACCATAGTTATGCCCTGATAGCTAACTAAGTCATTTAATATATCTTAATATTATGTTAGGTCAGCCTAGAAGAGCCTATGTCCTCTCAGTAATAGCTTTATGATATTCCATAAATCCTTAAGAGTGATGGTTATCTCTCTTATGGGCAAGTAAAAGGTCTAAGTCTTACTATGCCAACACTCTACGACCATGCTCAAATATGATTGATCTATGTGAATAAGTTACATTTATATAATGTCATACAAGTATGTATCCTATAAGAATATAATCATCTCCACCATCCAAATATGTAGTGTTTATACGTAGTGAGAGCATTGCGCCCATGCTATCAAAACTGCTAGTCACTTTTGCAATCATAAATAGATTAACATCAGTATATATCTATGTTGTGTTATGAGCATATGCCTTCCCTACCAAGCCTATTTTCCCATCTATCCTAGATTTTGGACCCCTTTTGGGTCCCCTAATACAATTTTTTTCCTTCTAAGGTGAAGTCACCATTTTGGCTTTTTTGCATCTTTTTGGGAAAAACATTGTTTTCATTTTTCACAACAAAGCAAATTTGCCCAAAAATGGGTGAAATCATTGTTTTGGTGGTTTCCATGGTTTTTTGATGAAACTTACATTTTAGGAACAATGAATTCATACAAATTTGTCAATTTCCCTGGTAAATCAATCATTTTACATAAAATATAAATGGTGACTTTGCCAATTTTTAACCTAAAGCTATCCATAAATGAACTAAAAATGACATCAATGATGAACATGAGAATGCATACCAGTGGCTTATTGTTTTTTGGTCACATGTGCTCTCTCACCTAATCACTGACATGTTGTGGTACTCTTCCACATCTCATTTCTAATAACTAGCTCAGATAGATAACTAGAGCTCTTATCTCAAAAGGGCTAGGGTGAAAATGAATTATTTTTCACCCCACAAGGTGAATATATAGCCTAAAATTTAAATTTTACCCCCCAATGCCTAAAGTTCCTTCCTTTCACTCTAGGAAGTGTGTTTTTGCCTCCATGGTCTATTTTGTGTGCCATTGTATCTTACATGCCTTATTTCTTGGCCATTTTATAACAAGACCATCTTGATTGAGCCTCTTCCAAGACCCATTTAATAACATTAATTTTCTAATTAAACACCATGTTTATTCAAACATGCATATTTGTACTCAAAATAAGTATAGAAATGTGTTTTTATTCTTTTCCAACTCATCATAAATCTATTTTACATGTTTTTTGCATAACCTCCCATTGCCAATTTTCGTAGATGTGGCAAATTCTTTTCCAATCGATCAATGATATATTTTGCCTTTTTGGAGAAAACTTGTTTTCAAATCACATGATTAAATGTGTTAATTATTATTATTTCATTTATGAAAATCATTCTTTTTCAACTAATTTAATCATTATAATTGCCTTTGGGAAAATCATTATTTTTGCACTCTACCACCCTACCAGGTAAAATGATTGTGCCATTAATTCTAACCACTTTTAGTAAAATCAATGTCTCACCCTTAGTTACTAATTACAACCATATTTGGTCAAATAAGTGTCTCACTACCATTACTAATTATAACTTCCTTTGGGAAAATCAACAGTTCCAACTCCATTGTCATTCTATTATGTCATTTTATTCATTTCAAAGGAATAGTTAATGACTATATTTTGTTTCCCACTACCTCAAGGGGGCATCTAGGGCTAATTAACCATAATTTGGTTCATTAACCTTTTGTCTTAACTTATTTTTCATTATTTTAAAATACATTATTATACATGTGTCTAATAATGCCTTATCAAATAAGGGTAAACTATAGACGCTCATTTTTGGACACTTGCATGTCTAAAATGGGATTCAACTCAATTTATATTAAATGACATAATTTAAGATTTTGAATCACCTAAATTTCCAAAATCCATCCATGTAAGGTATTTAATTACCCATAAACATATCTAGGCTTACTTATTTAGGGTATTACCTTGTATGCACCCATAACCTAGCTTGGATTCAACCCTAGTCAAATTATAACCTACAAAATTGATGTTCTTTATCTATTGATCTAATAGTGCAAAACATTTGAAAAAAAATCAAAAAATAAAAAATGTGCTAATGAAGATTAATTAAAAATTAAATCTCAATTACCTTGCTTAAGTGAAAATTCAAAGTTAAATTAGTGAATTACATTTATTTGAAAAAATAGATTTTCAACAATTATGACGTCAAAGTCAAGGGAGCTAATAAAATGTTTTATTAATTCCTAATATTCAATAAAAGGTGAGTCAAAATCTCATGAATATCTTCTATGAGTTTTCATTCTCATAAATATCTAAAAATTAGTTATCAAGCATTCATGATTGCTTTGACCCAACATAGGATTAACCTAACTCAACCTATGTTATTTTAGATTCAGCCAAAGTTAGAACTAAACCTAACCTCCCTAGTGTTAGAGTTAGTTTTTAGACATATAAATACAAGTTCCCTCACTCTACTTGAATAAATTTTTGTGTGTAAGTTTATTCTACATGAATGACTTTAATAATCTATCAAAGTAATGTTATAATGAAAAATTGATATCAAGGTTCATACCAAGCCAAGCCAAGCCAAGAAAATCCACATGTGGCCATTGGAGAGGTGATACCAAGATGGAAAAATCATTTATCAAAGTCTCTAATTCCATATAGCAAGCAAGAACATATTATATGAAAATATGTGGACACTAATTTTGACAAGGGAAGTAAAATTATTATTTGTTTTTATCTCTTATTTATAGTTTTGTTCATTATCATATGATCTCCCAAGTAATTAGGAAAGAGGGGTTTAGTTTCATTACATTATTATACTTGAATTTTATTGATATTAACTAATAAGGAAGCAAAAATATTTATATGCTCTTCAGATTTCTAAAATACATTGATCATCATCAAAGACTTGGAATTTCTTGATGTTTGATGGGATTGAGACAAGGAACTAATTTTATTGAGAATTGGTGTAATTTATAATCATTTATATGGGAAATAGTCATAGTTGATGCGATCAAATAATTTAATATCGAGTTTTTATTTTAAGAAATGAGGATAATGTTAAAGGAATTGAAGGTTTCAATTAGGTAACATGTTATATGTTTGTATTTTTTCAAGTAATATAGTTAGTAATGAAACTTAATTTTAACCATGTTAATTACCAATTCTTAGTCTCCAAAACTTTCAATTCTTTCACATCATGATTTTAGGAAACTAAAAATCCAAGATCATCGATTCATACATTATGAGGTTATTGGTATAAGTTAATTATAATGTATATGTAACCAAGTGTCATTTTCCTCGTGGGTTGATTAGTTATCAAACTCTATCAAAGTAATGGGATTAAAATCATGATGTCTCATTAGTTTTATCTTGTTTGTCATTGATGGGTTCATTATAAGGAACATAAATTCCAATGTTAGACAAGACCATGTTTATTCTATTATTAAAAATATTTTAATCTATGATCATATGTTTAATTCTAGGCTTTCTAGTGATCTGAATTTAGATTGCAACACCCCTCTAAGATAACCACATGTGGGATATGTCTCTGGCCACATAGCCATTCATAATTTTTTACCAATCTTGAATTAGTATCATCCCATATGCTACTAAAATATCAAGAACCTGTATGTATATAAATTTATGGACTCTTAGTTTAGAATCTATTTTCATGTGAACACTCAATAACTATCCAACTACATTGAATTATAATTAGTCAATCTAAACAATAATATCATATGATTTAATTTACATCAAACCTATTTTATTTCAAACTTGTGTCATCATGAAATTAGATAATTCTTTTATATTGAAAAAAATTATGCAAGTATTTTCCAAATATTTTTACAATAAGTATAAAATATGAACCTCAACCTTGCTTCTATGTATCATTATGCTAGTGTGTGTTACCTTTTACATGGATCAAGTTAATTTCTTTGTTAAATAATTTAATATAAGATCATGTTTTTCTATGATTTGGGATAAATAGTGTAGTGTAATATTATCCTTAATTTTATTCATGTCTTCAACTATGTTATAAAAAAAATTCTAATGAAAACTTGTATATATACTATTAGACGTTGATCATTGCCTTTTGCGGGTGTGGAGTTATTGTTTTCCTCATGATCATGGGGAGTACAACCATTATTAGGGGGAGTGGATATTGTAAAGGATTTTTATTGTGTCTTACTCAAAGTATATTTATTTCTCTAATATTTCTATAAGGCTTTATTTTAATCTATGGCTGCTTCTAGCTCATTATCTTTTTGATTAACAAAGGTTTCAAGCACCATGGTAGTACTTAGTTATTTGGGGGTGCTTGGGGATTTAGAAATATTGGTTATGTGTTGGTAGTTAGAAAATGCCTAATAAAATTTAACCTCATTCTATAAGGTATCAAAGGCATTACATAACTTGACATAGTATGTATAAGTATATATGATGGGAAGTGTTACACACTTTATAACAATTTGGTTAGACAAGGTCATAGATGAATGCTCTAGGTTTTTATTTTGGTGGTTTAAGGATGATTATACATTTTTTATGAGAAATTTTGGTCAGAAATTTCCCCACCAAACCTCCCAAATTGTATTTTAAGGGTTAATATAACATTATTGAGATTCTCATCCATTTAGTGTATAACATCTAGCTCATCCTTAATAAAGTATTTAGGCATATTTTGGATGTTATTGAAACATATAATTAAATATTACATCTAATTGTGTTATACCAATTCAAAATTTGTGGGCTTGAGAAAGTTTATGGGTTTATTTAGCACTACCTATATCAATGGTTATTGGTTTGTAGTCATTATAAGATTTGGCATTGGAATGTTCTGGTTAGTATATAGAATTAGGTTCAATACTATGAAGTTTGGGATGATATTTAATATGGTTTATAGAATCTAACCCTATTAGTTTAGTTTTAGGTATAATTTTATATCCTCAAATTTTTCTAGTGAAATATAAATTTTTTGAAAAATATTGTCCAATGATCGAAGGCATTTTATACATTTTGAAAACTAGATGAGTGTCAGGTCTATACAACTTTACTATTTGAGTGTACATATTTTTTAATATTACATTAGATATTATGATTGGATCATTATTTAACATTATTATGCTAGTGAACTTATGATATAACTCACTTGGTTCATTGAATTTCCTAAACTGATTCAAGAAAGTTTACTAAATCGATCCCAACTAGTGATGGAATATTTAAGGATATTAAAAAACTAGTCATATGTAACATCCTAAGAATTAATTAGAAATATTACATGATACATATTAATATTCTAAATTTAATATCCTTAAGGTTTTTTTATAATGAGTCACATGATCTTAAGTAGTGTGTCCTTTTTTGGATGTCAACCATGGGAGATACCTCTCAAGAATTTAGTGAAAATCATTAACAACCCTAGAAATTTTGAAGGTTGATACATCTAATTATGTCATTGATCTAAAAAGGTTATGTTTATAATGTGTTAGATATTAGGATGGATCTTATAGATTTTGATTTTTTAACCAATCCTAGATATTTTATGTGTCTATAACTATGAGAATAACAATGAACCTTAGTAAGGATTAGACCTAGTGATGCATAAGGGAGAATCTAGATTGCATCAAGATCAAAGAACTACTTACAAATTATGGCCTCCAAATACATTGTGGAACTTTTTAAATTGAGATAATTGTAGAACCATATTTTTCCTCTCTATTGATGTGTATTTTATATAAACCTATAGGGGAAATTAATGGAATAAAATCCCTCAAATTTTAAGATTATTAGATAAAATCTAAGGAATGAGTTTTAATATTAAGCTCCTTTGTGTAGCTTGTTATGAATAACTTTGTGAGTAACAAAAATACTACCACAAGAGGAAACTAATCATGTGTTCAAGTCTTTTTAATACATTGGAATATCATCAATTCTTTGAATGAATTTTTATAATGATGTATAATCCTCTAATTGATGATCATATAGAATATAAATGAAAAGGGGAGAGAAGGTTAGGGTAAAAAATATAGAGGATCTCAAACTTGGTGGAGTTACTAATGCTTGATTGGAAATTTCTAAATATGGTCAATGTTTACCTATACCTAGGTAGTTTATGATAAGCTCAAACTAAGATAAACATGACAAAGAATCTATGGGAAATAATCTTAATGGATAAAACCTTATCAACATAGATTTATAAGATGAATAACTGAAAAATAATTATTAACACAAAACATTCATCTATAATAATAAATTATAACATAACCAATACTAAAAATATAGTAAGTTTAATATTTCACTTAGCTTTACTAAATCCACAAGAGTTAATAAAAATTCATATTGTTATCTAGAAAATTAGTTTCTGTCTACCATGTCCATACTAAGAATTTATAAAATTTAATATATACAAGAAAAAATATATTATGAACATTCCTCAAAAATATATGTATTCTCTTTCTTTCCTTCTATTATAATTTCTTCCTCCCTTTACAATTTTTTTCAACATGTCTCTTCTACCATTCCTCTTCTTAAAAATAATTAAATGCAATATTAGTGTAGGTTTTTATTTTTCCCTATTTATTAATTAGGGAAATTGTATTTCTTGTGCATACATGGAGTTTTCCTACATTTGTGGGATAGGCTAGCTTATGTGGAGGTGTGTGTCATAGATGTGTCATAGGTGTCATAAGAATGTCATAAGTAACTCCCTTGATGGGAGTTACTTCTATATTCTTAGCACCTTGTCACCACCTTTCATGGAGGAGTTACATTCTATTCTTGGGGTGCCTTGTCCACCTTTTGTGAAGGAGTTACTTTCGTACTCTCCTATTTGTATTCCTCACTTTGGCCATCTCATGCTAATTCAGATTTGGTTTTCTCCATTTTGTCTTGTGCAATTTATCTTCTTGTTATTATCACATTGCTTTAGCATCTTGTGTTGTGCACTTGTTTATCTTGTGTGATCACGTCTTCATTGCACTCGCGTTATCCAGATTCTAGCAATAACTCTGATATGGTATCAGAGCTTTCTTGCTAATCTTGTGTGTGTTTATGCTTTTAGCTTATTTTGAAATCAAGAGGAGTGGAGTTCTCTTTATTTTTTATTCTAGATTTCATCTAAAATAAATTAAAAAAAGCTTTCAAAATCTTTTATGGTTAGTTTCCTTAGGAATCCTTGGCCTTTGGTTATCTTCACTTGAGGGAGTAGCATTCAACCCTCTTCTAGTCTGCACTCCTTTCTACAGCTTCAACAAAGAAGCAGTCCTCTCTATTTTCCAAGTGCTAAGCTGGCCATATGGTGCCCAGCACCAGGTCTACTATTTTTTGTTTTCTTTGCAAAATATTTTCTTTGCTGCACAACAATTCTTTCTACAATTCTTTCTAAAGTGGGAGAGGCTGTGAGGTGGTACCTCAGTAAGCCATATTTCTCACTCTGTTTCTACTACATCTGGCTATCACCATCCATTATGCCACACTATACCAAGGATTTTCCTGCGTCTGACTGCTGGTATCACTAATTTTCTTGGGCGCTTAGGGTTTGCTGCAGCCGTCGATCTATTAAGCACTGCCCAGTCCAAGCACTGCCTTGTTAATTCAAACGCTGCTGCCATGACTCACCTTGACCTTAGATCAGCTTTTTTTTGCTTGTAACAACTTCAGGTAGTGTCTAGCATTTGTTCCCTGAAATTGGTGCTTTTCCTTTTTGGCTTCCAACGCCTTCTTTAGTGGGCCCACTCTCTCTCTCTCTCTCCCTATTTTATGGGTAAATCTACTTTTTTTTAAATTATTCTAATTTTAATTTAGTCACTTGTTTTTTGAATTAAAATCAAAATTTGAAATTAGCATTCAAAAACGCAATTTAGAGGTTTAATTTAAAACTTGTATCTTCGACCTACGAAGACGAAGGGTGAGGCCCGGGTTGGTAGGAGGCCAATTCCCCCTCACACAAACCTTAGTTGGATTATTCATTCCATGATGAATCTAATGAGTGGTTGGAAGGCCACTTTCTCTCCCCATAACAGGCATTTTTTTAATGTTTTAGTGTTTTTTTTGCAAAAACACTAGTTTACGAGAAAATTATAACTTTAAAATCTTGCAAACGGTAGCTCGGTTTTGGGTGCCATTTTTTGAAAAAGTTCTTGTAATTCAATTCTCCATAGCATAGACTTGTTATTTTTCAAAAATGCACTAGTTTATAAAATGCCAAAAATTTGGGTCTCTCGGGACGCATTTTTGCCTGAGTCGGACGTCCTGTTTGATTTAGTGTTGCACTGATTGCTCTAAGATGCATTTTCGGCTGTGTTTGATGTATTTTGAGCATGCACTTGCATATTTATGGGGGGGCTCAATATTTCAGGGGGGGTGTGATTTTTTTTCACAACTTGCAAACTTCACTTTCATTCTCCTTCCTGCATACATTCACAACTTGCAATTAACACAACTTCACCTAATTTTAGCTAAAAATGGATTCTTTTCAACTTAAACCCATAAAACCCTTCAACTATAATGAATGGAAAGTTAAAATTTCAATCATTCTTAGAAGTAAAGGGTTGTATAGGATCACAATGGGTACAGAAGTAGAACCCAACACAGATGCTAAAAAAGTTAAGTGGTACAACCGTAGTGATGAAGCCTTTGGGTTACTGAGCTTGTCTATGTCTCCAAAACTTCTCTTCCACTTAGAATCTTCCCAAAATCCTAATGACATATGGGACACCTTAGAAAATTTATTTGAGAAGCTTGATGAGATGAGAGGTCATGAGCTCAAAAATGAACTCATAAGTCTAAGTCCTAGTAACTTTGACACCCTACATGACTTCTTCACTAAGTTTAAGGCCATTAGATTGCAATTGAAATAATGTGGGATAGAGAAGAAAGATGATCAACTTATACTTTCTATTCTCACAAAGTTAGGTCAAGCTATTCAGTCTTTGTCTCCACTTTCCATGCCACTAAAAGTGCCCTTGGCACTACATGGAAAATGCCTTCTTTGGATTCATTCATTACCAACTTGACTAGGGAGCAAGATAAGCTAATTCAGATGGGCACAATGAATTCTACTCAACCCCAAGCCTTGATAGCTAGAAATGGCAAGGATAAGACTTCAACAAAAGAGAATAAGAAAAAGAATAAGGAACATGAGAAGAAGAAAGAAAACAATAATCCTGCCAAAAACAACACTGAGTCCTCATCCTTCAATGCTAAACCTAAGAAGGAGAAGGTTAAGTGTGCCTATTGTAAAAATATAGGGCATGATGAACACAAGTGCATGAAGAAACAAATAGACCACCTAACTCATCTTCTAGAGAAGAACAACATAGGTGTTCCTAAGTCCATCAAGCAGAATTCATCTACCTAAGATTCTACTAAGGCAAAAGGCAAGGGTAAGGAGAAAGAAAAGGGTAAGGCCTTTGTAGCAACTACATCTTCTACATCTTCATGGGTCATAGACTCGGGTGCTTCTCACCACATGGGCTCTTCACTAGTTAATTTTTCATCTTTAGAGCCTTGTAGCATGACTTCAATTAGTTTGGGTGATGACACATCAGTTTCTATTGCAGGAAGAGGGTCAGTTGAAATGTAAGGAGGAACATTCAACAATGTTCTAACTGTTCCTTCTCTTTCAACCAATCTCTTATCAGTGTACCAAATCACTCACATTGGTCAGGGCATGAGAGTTGAGTTTTCTCTAGATTTAGTGTCTATCAGGGAGTTGCATAGTGATACTATAGTGGTAGTGGGAAGGGCAGATCACCAAGCTAGGTTATACACCTTTTCACATTTCACATCAGATTCTTCTCTTATAGCATTGTTGACTCATTCAAATGGAGTTATCAAATTATGGCATGAGTGGTTTGGCCACCTTAACTACCGCTATCTTGAGCAACTTTGTAAAAATGACATGGTCATTGGCTTGCCTCGTGTCCAATTCTCAAAAGGACTTTGTGAGGGGTGCTCCCTTGGGAAGCATCCCAAAGCAAAATTTGACAAAGGCAAAGCTTAGAGGGCTTCACAACCTCTGGAGTTAATCTATAGTGATGTATCAAGACCATTTCCCAAACCATCTTTCACAAGGGCCAAGTACATCCTCACTTTCATTGATGAATTCTCTAGGCACACTTGGATATATTTTCTCAAACAAAAGTCTGAAGTGTTTGAAAATTTTCTAGACTTCAAGGCTCTTGTTGAGAAATAGAGTGAGAAATCCATCAAGGTTCTTCGAACTAATAATAGAGGGGAGTATGTCAGCATCAGGTTTGAGTAGTTTTGCACCATAGAGGGGATTGATTTGCAGTGCATAGTCACTTATAGTCCTTCATAGAATGGGGTTGTAGAATGCAAGAATAGGTTCTTAAAAGAGATGGGTATCTGTATGATTCACTCCAAATCCCTAGCACCATAGTACTGGGTTGATGCTATCAATTGTGCTTGGTACATTTAGAACAGGGTTCCTCACAAAGCTTTGAAAGGGCTAACACCCTTTGAAGCTTGGCATAAAAGGAAACCTAATGTTGAGCACCTCAGGGTTTTTGGATCCCCAGCCATGGCCCATATTCTAAAGAAGAAATGCAAAGCTATGAAACATCAGTCCAAGCCTTGCATCTTTGTAGGATATCCTGATGGTATTAAGGGATATCACCTTCTAGATCTAGTCACACATGAGTTGTTCATTGAGAGAAGTGTCCACTTTCAAGAGATTCCTAGAGACTCAACACTTGACACTTCTCCCTCATCAGATCTACTTCTTCATGATGATTCCTTGTCAGATTTAGATCAGCCACAATAGGTTCTTGAGCCAGATACATCTTCTTCTTCTTTGAGTTCAGACAGTGAGGATAGTGATTTAGTGTCATACACCTCTAGTCAGTCAGAGGATGAGGAGTGAGCCCCTGACTCACCCACTTCTGGGCCACTTTGGGCTAGATAGACACTTGAGAGTGCTGGCACTTGGGTAGGAGATCCCACAAATGACAGACATACTAGGGGGGATTTTCAAAGAGATCCACATGCCTTCTTTGCTTCAGTTTTATATCCATAGACTTTTCAAGAGGCATTGGGGGTACTTGAGTGGGATAATGCTATGGAAGAAGAATATTCTTCCTTAATCAAAAATCACACTTGGGATTTGACTTTGCTTCCTAAGGGAAGAAATATGGTTTGATGTAGGTGGATATATAGGACCAAATTTGCAGTAGATGGGTTGGTTGATAAGTATAAGGCACGATTGGTCACCAAGGGTTTCTCATAGGTGGCAGACATTGACTACTCAGAGACTTGTGCACCCATTGCAAAGATGACTTCTATCTGACTCACCTTGGCTATTGCCACAACACATGGTTGGGATGTGCATCAGATGGATGTGAAGAGTGCCTTTCTTCATGGAGACCTTGAGGAGGAGATCTACATGGAGCAGTCGCTAGGATTTGTTTAGGATTCTTCCTTAGTATACAGACTTAAGAAATCTATCTATGGCCTCAAATAGGCCCCTCAAGCTTGGTATGCCAAGATGGATTCCTTCCTTCTCATAGCGGGTTTCACTAGGTGTCATTCTGATCCTAATGTCTACTTCTTACGATAGGATGATTCACTTCTAATTTTGGTTCTACATGTTGATGACCTTTTGATCATCGAGAGTTTTTCATCAACTATTATAGTGATAAAGGCATCTCTTCAGGATAGATTTGACATGACAGACTTGGGTTTGTTGCACTACTTCCTTGGCATTGAGATCTCACAGTTAGATTTAGGAATTTCTCTTGCATAGCCTAAGTATGCCTCGACTTATTGGCTTGGTTTCACATGGTTGATTTTAAGCCATCTCCGACTCCCTTTCTATCAGGATTCAAGCTTAAGGCTGATTGTTCTTCACCATTGGTTGATGCCACTCAGTATCACCAACTTGTTGGTAGTCTCATCTACTTGACTCACACTAGGCCCGACATTTCATATATAGTGGGACTTGTCTCCAGATTCATGAAGGAACCCCATGAGCTACATTGGAAAGTAGCTAAGAGGATCTTGCATTACATACAGGGTTCACATAGATATGAGATTCATTATAGATTTGGTATAGAGGTTGACTTGGTTGGATATATAGATTCAGACTGGGCTGGCGATTCTCAGACTCGCAAGTCCACTTTTGGTTACAATTTCTCTCTAGGTTTTGGTCCTATCAGTTAGTCTAGCAAGAAGCAGAATGTTATTGCTATATCATCCATAGAGGTAGAGTACATGGGAGCTGTTAATGCAGCTACTACGGCTATTTGGCTTCAGGGGATTCTTTTTGAGTTTGACATTCCTATCAAGCAGCCCACCATCATTTATTGTGACAATTAGAGTACCATACAGCTTTGCAAGAATCTAGTTCAGCACCAATAGACTAAGCACATAGAGATTCACATGCATTTCATTCGAGAGCTTATTCATAGTCAGGTCATTGACTTGATATTTTGCTAGTCTTTAGAGCAGGTTGCAGAAATCTTCACCAAACCTTTCACTAAGAGAAATTTCATTCATCTATAAGCTCTTCTTGCGGTGTGGTCCACATCTGTAGTAGCATCATCTTCAGGGGGCCCTTCTAGCCTCTTCTTTCTTTTGTCTCTCTTTTGGGGGGGGGGGAGTTTTTTCCTACGGGTTTTATCCTTTTCTCTATCTTATGGGAGAATGTATTTGTACATGGGTACCTCATCAGGCCTAGTTACTGGGACCCATTTTCTATTTCCACACTACCCACCTAAGCTACATTTATGGGGGGTATTAGTGTAGGTTTTTACTTTTCCCTATTTATTAATTAGTGAAATTGTATTTCTTGTGCATACATGGAGTTTTCCTACATTTGTGGGATAGGCTAGCTTATGTGGAGGTGTGTGTCATAGATGTGTCATAGGTGTTATAAGAATGTCATAAGTAACTCCCTTGATGGGAGTTACTTCTCTATTCTTATCCCCTTGTCACTACCTTTCATGGAGGAGTTACATTCTATTCTTGGGGTGCCTTGTCCACCTTTTGTGAAGGAGTTACTTTCGTACTCTCCTATTTGTATTCCTCACTTTGGCCATCTCATGCTAATTCAGATTTGGTTTTCTCCATTTTGTCTTGTGCAATTTATCTTCTTGTTATTGTCAAATTGCTTTAGCATCTTGTGGTGTGCACTTGTTTATCTTGTGTGATCATGTCTTCATTGCACTCGCATTATCTAGATCCTGGCAACAACTCTGATAATTAGGTCCATCCCATTCCTATTAAATCTGTCTTTTTATACATCCAATTATGTTTAAAACCCATTCTAATCTCTTATAAACAATCAGGGCTAGTATCATTTCTTGATGTATGATAAATTTGTCTACCTTCTAGTGCCATTAATATTGATAGTCATTGACTGAAAAATTATTGAAACACTTGAAAATTTAAAAGCTAGATGGGTAATGATGGACATAAATTTAAATCTATGTTATTTGAGTGACATGGCCATAGTGTTTTAAATTTATGTCGTCTATATATTTTTTATTTATGTTCTTACCATGCAACATCATCTTGTATATTATTGGCCTTAGTTTTAATATTTTGAATGCATATCCCATTTTATTTTTGTAAACCATGTAGTGATTACAGATGTAATTAATTGATTTAATTATGTCCTTGAAAATTAGTGAATTAATCACCATGTTATGAAGAAAAGATATGTTATTCCACTTGGAGATGTGTGATTTCATCCTAATGTCACTGTCCTTTTTCATTAAAAAATCTTTTGACTAATGTAAATGTGAAATTGAATGTAAGTAAGACACTTGGAAAGCTATAGTTACCTCATATATTTTAAAGGATTTGGATTTAATAAATTATTTTTAAATTTTGAATACTTGGACACTTTAAAACATGTTGACTACAAGCACTATGAAGACATGAAAACATGCAACATGAAATTAATGACCTAAGTTAGAATTACATTTGAAAATAATGTATTTAGTTGAAAAGGTGCATGTGCATACCAAGTGGAAGGATTAGGATAACTATGAAGAACCATTGTAAATAAGCGTGAGGAAGCCTACAATAGAGAATGTGAAGTAAGTAACAATAATTTCATGGGATTGTCAAATTAAAACATTAAAAAGTGAAAAATAAAGGATAAATTAAAATTTAAATGTGATGTGACTATGTATAGATTTGTATGATCTAACATGAATATATGCAAAATATTACAAATAGGTCTTCAAGCCTGCATGAAAAAGAAGAAAAAATTGAGATCAAAATTTCATAGGGAAAATAATAAATGGAATAGCTAAAAAAATTCCCAATGGCTTTCTTTTGAAAAGGTATATAATGACTCATTGTATTGATTCTTTCAATCAGTGCACCTAAGTCTTGCATCCAAATTAGTTTGAACAAAACATTAGAAGTCAAAATGAAGAAGCAAAGAAGTTTTGAAAAAAAAATAACTCCAAATATTTAATAGAGGGTGAAAGATACATCATATTTCAACTCAAATTGTATTCAATTTTCACTTTTGAAGATAGACTCATTCAAATTTACATGGGATCTCCATTTAAAAGGGAATGGGGTGTGATATAGACACCAATTCTTTAAAAGATTCAAGATGATTATGAATGGAGATGAATTATAAAATATCAAATAATATGTTATTGTAAACCCAAGTTACAAATTCCAAAGGGAAAATAATAAATTAAATAGTTAGAACAAATTATCACAGGTTTTCATTTGTAAAATTATATACTGGATCATTATATTAAGTATTTCAATTAACACACCTAAATCCTACATCCAATGAACTTTTAATGATACATTATAAGTCAAAAAGGAGAAGTAAAGAAGTTATGAACAATAAATTGACTCCAAATATTTAATTGATGGTGAAAGGTACATCATATTTTAACTAAATGTTTTATCAACATGAAATTTCAAAGATATATTCATTCAAATGTTGTCAATATGGCTATCATTGATGTTAAAAGGGAGCTTATTGGCATTATGGATGTCATTGATGCTCAAGTTTAAATTTAGTGATTACAGGATATACAAGGGATCTTATCAGAGGTCAAGGGTGATTGGAGTGATTCTATTCATGAGTATAATTCATCTATTTATTAATTTTTTTCATCTAGACATTTTTGGTCTATGACAAGAAAATCTAAATAGGTAGTTTGTTGATGTCACCATTGCCATGTGTGGATGAGTCTAAGGGAGTTGGTCATATGGTAAAAATTAAATTAGTCCCTAGTTATTATGAATTATATTTTAAGTCATGTGATGAATCATGGTTGAAGATATGAGGATGCAAAGTTGGCTAATTAGATAAAATTCACTAAGTTTCTATACATAGCCAAATTTTCAAAAGGGTTTAAGCAGAGCCAAGTAATCATATTGAAGAGGTCATAATTTGCACACATGGAGGTGTTATGACAAAATGATCATATTGTCTTGTTAATATTTATGACTAGTTTATATGAACTAAATTTTAGGTCATGCGATATAGCACAACAAAAGATATGCATGAGTAAAGTTGGGTTCCTAGGTATTTTGACTATGTTTTCCCAAAGTGAAATTTATAGATGGCAAGAAAAATCTAACTAGGAATTTTTATGATGTCATATCTTACATGTATGAAGGATATTATAAAAAATCAATATATGGATGGAATCCCCTATGTAAAAGGATATTATGCACTAAATTATAGGTCATGCGATGAAGCACATCAAAATTTATGCAAGAACAAAGTTAGCATTCCAAGCAGTTCTAAGCATAGCTTTGTGGTAGAAGAATATGAGTGATAATATTAATGTAATTATATCTATCATACATGAAATATTTAATAATAAATGATAATATTGGTTTATTCATTATCATGCATAGTTTATATGGTCCAAATTTTAGAATATGTGGATGAGTGAAGCAAAAGATATGAAGGTACAAAGTTAGCCTTCTAGGCATATTGAGATGGTCTCCATAGTCAAATATACACAAGGTAAAGTTATATCTTATTATAAGATCTAATGATTATAAACTAATCATATATTGAAGATCCAACAATGTGTAACAAGGCCAAAGGATCCTTTGAGTAAACATGCTACTGAAAAGTGTCATTATCATAGAGCTTGTTTAGTAAATCCATGGTGTAGTTCAAAATTAAAAAAATTGATGGGAAACATGGGAATGACAAGTGTCTCAATAACAATAATTGATATAAATGTGAAAAATTCATGCACTAATACCAAGTGTCACATTCACAAGAGCTCATCAATGATAAAGTTTGAGCTTATCAAAAGATCGAATGATGAGTTATTGATTGTGTAATTAAGATCCAATAGAGTGAGTGGAAGCAATGGGATAAAGTGTTCTATGTTTAATAACATAGGGGTGAGTTAAATATTGAGCTAGTTTGATGAGATTGACGATGCATATTTATTCCAAATACTAAGGATATAATTAGATGAAGACAAAAGATTGATGTGTAACCATAGATAGAGATAACATTCATGCAACTATGAATATCAAATAGCATAAGGAGCTTAGATTAGAAATATTAACGAACACATTTTAAAGTTTAATGGTTAATGTTTGGAAGCTTACAAAGATCAAATAGAGTGCATCATCCTATCAGATATTAATCTAATAAATGTCTTTATAAGTTGATCAATTTGAATGAAAAGCATCAGATCATGGTGCCAAACTTAAGATCAATAGTTAGTATTTAAAGATATTATCATCCTAATGGTCAATGGCAAGAACATGTAGGAACTTTTAGTTAAGCCATAAATTATGATACAGACAACAATATTGATTACAGTGATCGATCAAATTTATGTAATAATGCATGTGCATCAAAACTAGAGTCTAATAAATACTATAAATAGTAATCAAACCATGAATCATGGTGTTGAAGCATGAGTTCAAGATGTGGTAAAATTAATATTTAAGATATAATGAACTAAGTCTAGAATAGAATGTGATGTATTATCAAATTAGTGTAAACACAACAAATATATAAAGACCTAAATCAAATTATATAAGTCATTTATGATATAGGTAGTAGCTTTTGGTATTATTTATTTATGTCAAATAGAGATATATAAAGGGATATAAGGAGAGAGGTAGAGTGGAAGAGAATAGAGAAAAAGTGTAGAGTATGAGTAGTTATAGACCAGACCTGTAATAGAGAATAGATAATTAGATTCATTTAAGAATCTATACTATAATCTAGAGTTATAACTCCATAGTAGAATATGATCGGTGGGTGCCATTAGATAAGCTAAGTTGGTACTTAGTTTAGTAGTGGGTGCTTCATGAGTGTAGGTGCTCTTAAATTAGGAGATAAATGTCTCCTTAGGGTTGGTGACCTTAAACATTATAACCAGTGAGTTTATTTATTATGAGGCTATATTAGAATGGTAGATTCTAGCATCTATTCTCATGGTGGTTTTTCTCATATTGGGTTTTCCATGTTATATCTATTGTTGTGTCTATTTATGTGTATGTGATCTATGCATATAGTTTTGATCTACATTAATATTTTAAGAAAAGGACTAGGTTAATCAATATACTGATTCACCCCTCTTAGTATATAGTTGTGTTCCAATAATTGGTATCAGATCTAGGTTCCTTAGAAGAAGCTTAATTATCTCTAGTAGATCTTGGACAGTGAACACAAATGGCTAGTTAAGAAGGATCTTCCTCAAATAAATCACCTCTCTTTGATGGATCAAACTATGCATTTTTGAGCATAAGAATGGAAGCATACTTATCTTCATTAGGGTTTGATATATGGATGCCTATTGTAAATGGATATATAGCTCTTGCTACAAATCCTACTGAGTAGGTTACCAAGAAAGCATATGAGAGTAATGCCAAGGTAAAGAATGCTATTTTATGTGGATTGTCTAATTTAGAGTTTGTCAATGTGATGCATTTTCAAAATACATGAGATATTTGGAAAATTTTGAAAAGCATCTATGAAGGTGATGAAAAGGTAAAGAAGACCAACCTACAAATGTTCAAAGGCAAATTTGAAATAATTAAAATGAATAAAGAAGATAAAATTGTAAATTACCTCCTCAGAGTAGATGAAATAGT
The DNA here is from genome assembly GCA_037957365.1 of Torreya grandis. Lineage (NCBI taxonomy): Eukaryota > Viridiplantae > Streptophyta > Pinopsida > Cupressales > Taxaceae > Torreya > Torreya grandis. Next base: position 1,298,935 of record JARHVA010003818.1, on the reverse strand, counting down.
CAATGTAATCAAAGGCCTTAGAGAAGAGATGAAAGATTCAATCATTATCAAAAAGGTCATATGATATCTACCATCAATGTATGACTCAAAAATATCTACAATAGAGGAAGAAAAAGATATGGATAAACTCATTGTTGATGAGTTGCATGGAACATTCAAAGCCTATGAGATGAGAATGGGATAAATAGATACCTTCAAGAGAGAAGCTACACTCAAAGCATCCAAACTAGTGAAGGTAGAAGCACCTACATCTGGATCTAAGGAGACTGATGAAGAAGAATCTAATTTTTATAGAATATTGAGAAGAGGATCTATAAAGTACAAAGTTATGTTACCATTCAAATGCTTTAACTATGGTAAAGTATGACATTTTGCTACTAAATGCCCATATAACAAGAAGGATAACTCTAAGCAAGAAGAGAATAGTAAAAATGTGAAACCTCATTATTCCAAAAAGAAGAACTTTTTCAAAAACAAAAAAGGCCTATACACAAAATAAAATAGTGATTCAATGGATGATAGTGATAGTTTTGATGATGATCATGACTACGCTTTTGTGCTTGAGGAAAAGTAAGTAATATTCATGACAAAAGGATCAACTTTTATAGATCAAGAAGAAGTTAAAGACTCAGATGATTAAAAAAAACAAGTGGATTTAGAATGTGAACTCATATGTGCTCTAAAAGAAATAGATAATTTAAGAAAAGAGAATTCAAAATAGAAGAAGCTTGGATAAAAGGAGATTGATAAAATGTCTAAAAGACTTAAAATTTTTGATCGGATGGTGGTTAGCCTAAAGACATAAGTTGAAGAGGCTAAAAGAATATAAGATGTAGTGAAACTTGAATTACAATCTAAATCTAATGAATACATGAAGTTAGAAGCAAAGATAATTGCTTTGAGAAAATAACTTGAGAAAGCTAAAAGACAACTAGATAAAAGTCTAAAGTTAATAGGAGGATCATACATTATTTATGAATTGATCAACTCTCAAAATCCTTCAAAAGAGAGATCAGGTCTCGGTTATCAAAAAGTAAAAATTTCTATAACTATTACATCTGCTAACCTATATGAAAACTTCAAAATAAAAGGAAAATCAAGAGAAAAGAAAGAGAAATCTTGTAAGGATACAAAAATAGACTCAAACATAGCTGATGTGAAGAAAGCTAAAATAGAAAAGAAGCTTGAAGAAAATAAGATAAAGGTAGATGATGAAGATGCATACACAAAGGGAGAGACTTGAAGAAGCTAGAGTTTGGAAGAGTTCCTTATACTACTCAAGGAAATGCTATGACTAGGTATTCTTCATCTTTTTATAGTTATTGTTATACTTGTAATTAGTTTGGTCATAGGGATATTGATTATAAAGTTGTACCTATAAGGAGAATAATTTTTTTAAGTATAAATTCATTTTATCCCTTATTAGATACAAATGTAATATGTTATAATTATAACAATTTTGGTCACATAGCTAAACAATGTAGAACAAACTTTGTAAGACCAAAAACACAAATTAAAAATAAAGGCATGCCTCTCAGTGTGAACAAAGGTTCACAAGTCTCTAAAAAGGAGAAAAAGAATCCAAATAATAAAAATATAAGTAAATGCACTCCATGCCAATGAGTAAATTTTTTGGGTAATGGATAGTAGTTGCACAAAACATATGATTAGTGATAAGAGTAAGTTCATCAAATTGAAAAAATGTAAGGAAGGATTTGTCAACTTGGGAGACAACACTATAGTAAAGATTATAGGTAAAGAAACCTTGAACATAAATTTAAAAATACCTACACATGATGTCCTTTATGTTAAAGGATTGAAGCATAATCTTCTAGGTGTCAGCCAAATATGTGACAATGGATATAAGGTCAACAATTAATTCAAGTGAATGGTAATGGATATTGATTTCAGTTATTTTCCTTGACCTTATATATCTATAATCTTATTGAAGTGAATGGTAATAACTACTAGATAGGAAGGATTGATGAGAGTTGGTTATGGCATAGAATAATGGGTCATGTCAACTTTAATAACATAGTCAAAGTGAGCTCAAATATGTGTGTTAGACACATGCCTAAGATAACCAAAATTGTAATCATTACTTGCAAAGAATGTCAGTTAGGTAAGTAGATAAGGGTCAGATTTCAAACAAAGGAGTATGAAACTACAAAGCCTCTAGAATTAGTTCATACTAATATTTTTGGTCCTACTAAGATAAGATAATCTAAAGGAGATACTTCATGTTATTTGTATATTATTAATCAATAATGACATGGGTGTCTTTTTTGAAGGACAAGTCACAAGCATTTGAGAGCTTCAATATCATTAGGGCCATGGTGGAGAATGAGATTGGAAAAAAAATAAAATTCTTAGGATCTGATAAAAGTGGAGAATTTACCTCTAATGAGTTCATAGATTATTTTGAGAAGTATGGAATTAAAATACACTACTCTACAATAAGGACTCCACAACTGAATGGAGTTGTTGAAAGAAAGAATAGGATAGTCAAGGAAATGGCAAAAATAATGCTAAAAGAGGCCAAGTTACCTGATGGATATTGAAAAGAAGTAGTCTAAATAGTAGTATATATCTTAGACAAAGTTCAACTAAGGTAAAATAGTGATAGAACTCCCTATGAACTATGGTATGAAAACATACCTCTATTAAGTACTTTGGAGTGTTTAGAAGCAAATGCTACATCAGGAAAAAGGAGGACAAATTGGGAATATTTAATTCAAGATGTGATGAAGGAATATTTCTTGGTTATTCCACCCAAATAAAAGCCTACATATGTTACAATAAAATCCTACATAAGATTGTAGAGAGCATCAATGTTAGGGTTGAATAAGGCTTAAAACATGTTAAACCTGACAAATAAATCTATAATGAAGAATTAGATTTTGAATAGAAAGCAACTAATGAAGAGCATGAGGAAGTAAATGAAAAGGCACCTGCTATATTTGGTCAAAAGGATCATCTTTAGAGTAGATAGTTGGAAATAATAATGAAGGATTTTAGATAAAGAGCAAGTAAGTTTTGCCCTAATATCTACAATTGATCCTAAGAGCTATGTTGAAGCTATCAAGGATGAGAATTGGCTAAAATCCATGTAATAAGAATTGAGCCAAATTGAAAAGAATAAAATTTGGCTATTAGTTCCAAGACCTTCAAACAAGAATGTGATAGGTACATAGTGGGTCTTTAGAAACAAGCTCAATGAGGATGGAGCTTTTATAATAAATAAATCAAGATTGGTGTGCAAAAGATATGCAAAATTTGAGGCCATAGATTTTGAGGAAACATTTGCTCCAATTTCTAGATTGGAATCCATATGAATGTTTCTAGCATTCTATGTTTATAATAAGTTTAAAGTCTATCAAATGGATGTTAATTTTGATTTCTTGAATGGGAACCTAGAAGAAGAATTTTACATAAAATAACTTAAAGGTTTTCAGCTATCATAGGAATAAAATTATTGTGTAGACTTAAAAAAGCTTTGTATAGTCTAAAATAGGCACCTAGAGCATGATATTCAAGATTAGACCAATACCTACAATAACAAGGATTCAACAAAGGATGTGTAAATAATAATCTATATTGCAAATCAGAAGGTGAGCATATTTTGATTGTTGTTTATGTATATGACATCATCTTTGGTGGTAGCAACAACAAAATGTGCAAATAATTTGCTACACAAATGAAAAGTGAGTTTGATATGTCTATGCTTGGAGAAATTTCTTTCTTCCTTGGTCTACAAATAACACAAATTGATGAAGGGATATTTATATCTCAAACTAAATATGCTAAGGAAATTCTCAAGAAGTTTGGAATGGAAGATAACAAAACTATTAGTACTCCCATGATAACTAGATGAAAGTTGAGCAAAGAAGATGAATCCCTTGATGCAAATCAGACTATGTACAAATCAATGATAGGTAGCTTATTATACCTAACTATATCAAGACCTAATATCATGTAAGTAATGTGCATGGTTGTAAGATTTGAATCTTATCCTAAAGATTTGCATGCCAATGTATTGAAAAAAATATATAGATATATAAAGAGAATAATTAACATGGCCTATGGTATCCTAAAAGTGAAGACTTCACTTTGACAACATATACATTTGTTGATTGGGAAAGAAGTGTGGATGATAGAAGAAGTAGTAGTGGTAGTGCATTTTTACTTAGAATTAGACTTTTTCCATGGTTGAGAAAAAAACAAGATTCAATTACTCTTTCTATAGCAGAAGTAGAGTATGTGGCACAAGTGGCATGTTGCACTCAAGTCTTGTGGATGAAGTAAACACTAAAAGATATCAAGGTAGAGTAAAAATCACCTGTCTCTAGTCTTTGTGATAATTAAAGTGTTATCAACATATCAAAGAATCAAGTGATGCATTCTATAACCAAGAACATATCAATCAAGTATCACTTCTTAAGAGAAAAGGTTGTAGATCAAGAGGTCACAATGGAATATGTGCCAACATAGAACCAAATTATAGACATATTCACTAGAACTTTTTCCAAGGAAGTATCTGAGATAGAAGTTGGGAGTGGTGGATTCTACATCACATGACTAGATCCTAGTGATAGGTCATGATTCCAAGGGAAGAATCATAGAATATTTGTTAATCCCTAAAATAAGAGAGATAAGGTAACTTAGGTATGAATATTTTTGATAATTTCTAATGAGTTGATGGTTATAAATTCTTGGACAAATTCTTTTATCTGATAAAGGGGGAGAAAATTTTGGATAAATAGTGAGAAAGAGTCCCTTTTGCATTGATGTCAAAGGGAGAGAAAAAGTGTAAATTCTCTCTATAAATGTTTGGAAATAAAGTGCAAATGCTTAATAATATTAGTTCATGTGTCCAAGTTTGAGATTAGGTAAATGTGTCATTGCTTAAGGGGGAGCAAGTGTGGTATGAACAACTTCAGTTCATACTCATCTAAAAAAATGTGAGTAATGCTAAAGGAGGAGAAAAATATTAGAAGATTAGATAATTTAGGTTTCCATCAATGACAAAGGGGCATATTGTTGGTAATGTTATTGTCATTGATGTCAAAAGGGAACTTATTAGCATTATGGATTTCATTAATGCTCAGGGATAAATTTGGTGATTATAGGATATGAAAGGGATCCTATAATAGGTCATGGATGATTATAGTTTTTGTGTGCATAAATTATATTCATCCAGTTCTTCATTTTTTTCATCTAGACATTTTGGGTCTATGACAATAAAATCTAAATAGGTAGTTTATTGATGTCATCATTGCCACATGTGGATGATTCTAGGGGAACTAGTCATATAGTTGTAACCACATTAGTCCCTAGTTATTATGCATCAAATTTTAATTCATACAATGAAGCATAGTTGAATATATGAGGCTGTAAAGTTGGATACTCAAATAAAATTCACTAAGTTTCTATACTTAGCCAAATTTACAAAAGGGTTTAAGTAGATCCAAGTAAGCATATTGATGAATTCGGCATTTACACACATGGAGGTATTAGGAAAAAATGATAATATGGATATATTCATCTTTATAACTAGGTTTTATGTACTAAATCTTAGGTCATGTGATGTAGTATGAAAAAATATATGCATGATCAAATTTGGGCTCCCAAGTATTTTGACATTATTTTCCCAAACTTAGTCAAATTTGTCGATGGAAAGAAAAAGTTGAGTAGTCATTTTTATGATGTCATATCTTGAATGTATGAATTTTTCTAGAATATATGAATATATGGATGTAATTCCCTATGTAAGAGGATCTTATACACTAAATTACAGGTCATGCAATGAAGTGCATCAAAAGTTATGTAAGAACAAAGTTGTGTTTTTAGGTAGTTCTAAGCATAGATAGCTCCATGGTAGAATAATCTAAGTGACCATATTAATGGCATTATACATATCATATGAAAATGATTTAGTAAGAAATGAGCATATGGGTAAGTTCATTATCATGCCTAGTTTATATGGTCTAAATTTCAAAATAGGTAGATGAGCAAAGCAAAATATATGAAGGTACAAAGTTGTCCTTCCAGGCATATTAAGATGGTCCCCATACTTAGTCAAATCTACATAAGGAAAAGTTTGAGCTTGTTAGAAGATCTAATAGTTAGCGCTTAATCATACATTGAAGATCTAATAACACACAACAAAGTCAATATGTCAAACAATCCTCCATGTAAATGTGATAGTTAAAAGTGTCATAATCATGAAGATTGTAAAGTAAATCTATGATGTGGTTGAAATTTAAAAAGTCAATAAGCCATGTGGGAATGCAAATTCTCTCAAAAATAGGAATTGATAACAATGTGCAGAAGACATGCACTAATGCCAAGTGTCATATTCACAAGAGCTCATCAGAGATAAAGTTTGAACTTGTCATAAGATTGAATGGTGAGTAGTTTATCATGTAATTAAGATCCAATATAGAAAGTGGACTCAATGGGATATAGTTCTTGATGTTTAATGACACAAAGGAGAGTTAAAAATTGAGCTATCTTGACATGATCAATGGAGTGTATTAATTCCAAAGACTCGAGATACAATGAGATAAAGACAAGTGGTCAATTTTTAACCATAGAGATAATTTTCATGAAATTATGAAGATCTAATGACACACGGGAGATTGAATTAGAAATATCAATAGATGCATTTTAAAGTTGAATGGTTAAAGTCTAGAAGTATAAAAAGATCGAATAGAGCACATAATCTTGTCAAAGATTGATCTAATGAACACATTTTAAAGTTGAACAATTTTAATGAAAACCATTACATCATGGCTCCAAAATTAAGATCCATATCTAATATTTAAATATATGACCATCTCAATGGTCAAGTGCAGGAACATGAAAGAACTTGTAGTTAAGCCATAAGCTATGATACAGACAATGAGATTGATTGTAATGATCAATCAAATTTATGTAATAATGCATGTGCATCAAAACTAGAGTCCAGTAAATGTTATAAATAGTAATCAAACCAAGAATCATGGTGATGGAGCATAAGTTCAAGATGTGGAAAACTTGATGTTTAATAGATAATGAACTGAGTCCAGAAAATATCATGATGTGTTAGCAAACTAGTGTGAACATAGTGAATATATGAATACATAGGTCAAATGATTATATATATGTCATTTAGGAAATAGACAATAGTTTATGGTGTTATTGATTTGTATCAAATAGATATATATAGAGACATATAAGCAGAGAGGTAGATTAGAAGAGAAGAGAGATATGAAATGTAGAGTATGAGTAGTTATAGACTAGACTTATAACAAAAAACAAAGAATTATATTCATTTATGAATCTATAATATAATATGGAGTTGTAGCTCTATGGTAGAATCTGATTGGTTGGTTCCATCAAATAATTTGAGTTGGTGCTTAGTTAGGGAGTGGGTGCTTCCTTAGAGTAGGTGCTCTTAAATTAGGGGATCAATGTCTCCTTAGGGTTGGTACCCTTAAACATTGTAGCTAATGAGATTATTTATTGTGAGGCTAGATTCAAATGGTTGATTTTCACAGCTAGTCTCATGGTGGTTTTTTCCATATTGGGTTTTCCACATTATATCTAGTGTTGTGTCTATTTGTGTGTATGTGATCTTTGCATATAATTTTAATCTACATTAAAAATTTAAGAAAAGGAATAGGTTAATAAATATACTAATTCACCCCCCTCTCAATATATAGTTGTGTTCCAACATCAAAGATAAAGTGGATGCAATTCAAAAGGAATGGGGCTTTTGGCCACATCCATACTTAAACAGATTCAGAGGGGTGATAAATGGAAGTAAATTATATAATGAAAAATAATATGCTAGTGTAAAGTGTTAAAAAATAAAAGAAAGTAAATAAAATGAAGACATCTAATGTAAACATGTAATAACAATTTTCTAAATTATATGTTTTATAAAATATTTGAGATGTTAGATGTGGTGAGTCTATATACTCCCTAAATTTATTATTTTTTAAGTATCCCACTAAAAATAATTGAATTGTATGTTAATATACAATATAGGGTGGTTAAAAATTAGTTGAACTATCAAAAGATTTTGTAACAATCAGTTAATAATCATTGAATGTTGTGACATCACTAACTCCCATTAATGATGAGTTCTAGTCTACATTAGTTAAAATATAGGTGTTGTGAGGTAATGTAAAATTGTAACTTGGTCTTATAGATTGGCATGTGGGTGTGGAACCCCATGTTGATGCAGTTGATTTTATACAAGGGTTATAATGCAACAAATAAAAAATGGCTTAATATATAGAGGACATGATTTTATTATAAAATTACCCCTCCTTCATTAGCTATGGTTTCCATTACATGCATTTTTTGTAAAATATTTGGAAATAAATTACCTACCTATAATTTTATTGACTATTTTCCTTGGGAAGGCACTTGACCTACTTTGATGATCATTAAAATAGGGATATCATATTGACATGTCTATTTGAATCCATTATCAATTAATTTATTGAAGATTATCTACATTATGTGAAGTATCGAACAAGGGTGGAAAGTAATGGAATGATATTTACACATTGATAATCAGACGCAACCCAATATAAGAAGGAATATTGAGCTCAAAATAATTATCTCCTACTTACTTGGTGATGGTATAGGGCTTGTATCAAAGTGGAAGAATTTTTTTTGTAATTTCATCTTAGTCCTTACTTCTATAGGTGTATCTATAGCTGATCACTAGCCTAGAAGGTGTGTGATGTCCAATTTTTATCATAACATGATTGAAACTTCACATTATCCTATTACAAAATTATTTTCACCTTTTATTCAATGTACTAAATGATTTTTTTTTAAATCCTTTTGAGAGGAGGGATACAATATCATTAACTCAAGAATATGATAATATACATTTATGGGTACTAGATATTGAAACCTAATAAACCCTAAAAATGGTTATGTGTGGTAGAGATATGTAGAGATGTAATGTCATTATGTTGAATAGAAGGTAGGATTTCATCTAGTATGAATTAATTATTTGAATTATACACTATTATAATATGAAATCTCATCATATTTACCACTTATGTCTTTTAATTAGTTTGTGGATGAAAGGAGGTACACTTTTTTAGCTTTGTATCTAGCATATAGGAAAACACTATCCAAGAACTACTCAATATTATTATATTATATATGATGGTTTATAGGATTATAAAGTGAATACATATATGCTGAAAGTAAAATAGATATTTTTTTATAGTGGATATTTTTCCTTGAAAGGTATGATAATTTCCATCTTTTAAAATATATCAACGACAATCATCACCATTATTATTAGAAGTGTATCCTAAGAAAAATTCCATATAAATGGATTCCAACACTCTTGTTGGAACTAAAATAGCTGTGTACAAACCTTTATTTTTTATAAGTGGATTGTAAATTACACATGTAATACAATACTTTATTTATTTGGATACATCAATCCTAAGATGTGTCTTGAACGACTACTTCTAGAACATGACAAGAATCTTTTCAACTACAAAATATCCAAAAAAATTTCTAAGATGAGCCTTCAATATTAGTGTATGTATCTCTACCTCATGTAGAATGTAAAATCACCAAATATGATAAATGAGTCCGTATTCCAATTAGAATTTTAGAATGGATTTACTACAAACCAAATTTTTCTAAATATGTATAAAATCCATGTCAAATGGATACAATTCAACATATGTCCTAACTTCATGTCTTGATAATGAGTGTTTTTTAACTCTCCATTTAATAAATCCTTTAGATTGATGTATATCAAGCTAGGGTTGGTGTCTAAATTTATCTATAGACTAGTCTTTGGAGGGTATCTAGTGATTCTATTTTAACTCTTGATAATGAAAGAATGATTTTTAAACTATTTGATTCACACTTGCTTGGAAATGTAAATGTAATTCACACTTTCATGGAAATGTAAACACTTAATTCAAAAGATAATTCTAAACTAACTCACTCCTATGTACTAAATCAAAAGAAACACTAAGACTAAGTCACACTTGTTCTAAAAGAAAATAGATATTGGAATGTGAATCTTGAATTGTGATTACTAATGCATGCAAGTATTTAGGATATTATGATTATCTAGTAATGAAAAATTAATTCAACATAAATATAAATACCATACAAAAATTCTTGGTTCTAACGAGAGTGGGCCCTTGCCCTTCTTAGAGTCAAGAATGAATTATACTCAGTATTGAAAGATGGAATGATATTGCATTAAATTATGAAAGATATAATTTTTAAAATATGCATAAAAATCAAAGTGTGTCTATATTCAAGAATAAATAATCCCCCTTCTAAGACATAAGACTTAAAATTTTATGCTAATACATTGGACTAAAAATAGTATGCTGAAAATTAGAACTATCTAGTCAATTTGTCTATCCCCAAAATAGGAGATTTAGATTGAGTAAGATTTAAGGTATCCCTATAAAAGTAGAATTCAAAGATTTCATATGAGATATTTTTTATATCCCTATAATAGTTTTAAGGTATAAATATGTACAAAGTATATGAAAATTAAGTCCTTAAAAATAGAAGTCAAAGATTTCCTTGATGTGACTCCAGCTGAAACAATCATCCTTTTCTGGAATACCTACAAACTCTACTACTTCTTAGACTTTTGACCTACATAATATATAGATATGGACCTATAGAGTCTATAGATATGGACCTATAGAGTTTGTAGTTGGTTGAATATTATCTACGGCTAAAAGTTTGTAGAGTATATAGATTCTAAATTAGGATAATCCATATATTCTGCAAAGTTTGTAGACAAGGACTAAGTAAGTATGTGACTTTAGAAAACTAGAACTTGTTTTAAATGCTACTTCTACCATATTTCCTATGCAATCTCTAAAACCAAAAAACTAAAACATTCTACTTGTTAGGCATAAATGGAAAAGTAGTAGATCAATCTTTAGTTTGACATAAATGAGATAAAGTATCTATTTTCCATACAATAGTCAACTAAAACACTATGATTTTCATAAGATTATATCCTTGGAGAGATGAAATGAAGGAAACACTATGTCAATAATGAGTCATATTTTGAGTTCATCACCTCTCCCAGGCTTTACCTTTTACAAGTCACTTTTGCAAAATTTCATCTGCTTCCATAAGCTTTGTTTCTATCCTCTACACCTTTGTTGAGAACATAATCATCAAATTAATATTTTATATGATAATTTTTACTACTTGTGAATCTATTTTAGTTTATGATTATATTTTTGTAGACATAAAATTGTGCATCAGACTGGAGTGCCTAGTTCTGCCATCCTAGAATTAGTATGACTAACAAAGGTGGTCTATATCTCATTCCAATCCACATCTTCTCTCCTTTAAAATTTAGTACTACCAAAATTTCCTCAAGAACTACTTCATTTCTTCTCCTACTCCATCTTAAATTGTTAGGAGATATAACTTCACATCTCTTGAGAGAGACTGGTAATAAATCCCATATTTTAAAACTAGTTGCAACAACTAAATCAAAACATTATCTTTTGAAAAGGTCAAATGAGATAGTGTAGTTATACAATTCTTCCAAATAATGATTTTTGACATCAGAATTTTGGTAGCCAATCTTGAAGTTTTGTTCTACCAATCTGGGAATGAAAAAGTTTAGTTTTATGTATAACCATGTAGTTCTAACATATGATGTATTATACTCAAAAATTATTTTCTATACTAACTTATTTTTTAAAGTAGAATGGAGTGATCTTAATTGAACTTCTCCCACATGTATATTGATCAAAAATTGGTTGTGATCATGATATCCTCTTATCATGTCAAGCAAATAAAATTCACAAAGGAGATCTTGATTATCAGGCTCAACATTACAAAATATTTCCAAAAATGTAGAAGGATCCAAAATTTTGTAAGGAGGTCGATAAGATATTTTGAGGAGCTACCAACTATAGAATTGTTTAAAGAGAAATAAGCTATAGGAAGAAGAAGTAATTATACAAGCCAAAAGAGCTTCTCTTAACTTACAATCATTCTACAAATCCTCTTATAAAATTTGGGTTTTAGACTCTAATTTTCTTTTTCATTTTCCAAATTATTATTTGGAAAAACTAAGGCCTTATTCTTCTATTTGACTATTTGATAATCTACTTGACCCTGATGCAACATATCTAATGGAGGAGTATATGGATAACTAGTTTGACATCCTTGATAAAGTAATAATTTAGAAGTAGAAGTAAGTTGACAAACCTTTTTATGAATGATAGTAAGAAATGTCTTAGGAAAGTTTGATAGCTATTGTAACATTCTATTTTCCTTCTTAAGACTCTCTATAGATATCTATTGGTCAATCTCTTTTTCTTTTTGTTCTATTATTTATCTCAATTTATTGACTTCTAAGTCATGATTCAAATATGTTAGTTCTAATTTTTTCACTAACTGATCCTTATTATGAAGTTTGTTGATTAGATGAGTAACGTCTACTACCTATTACAGGATCATTACTTGAGCCTTAGAAATTTCCAGTGTCAACTGCATAACAGGGTCCTTTGGACTGGATGGTTTTCATTTTTCAAATATACATGGAAATTTTCCTTTGTCTATTGTAACTTTAATTTGAGCATTTTGTTCCTATGTAGTGTTATCTTGCTCAGCCCCTAGTTCCATTGTGTTGGCTAGAGGGCTTTCTATGTCATCAAGTGGCTAAATAACAGGGTTTTCAACATGTTTTCTCATAGGAGCTACTTCAGACATCTCTTGTTATTTAAAGTTTGACTTATCTAAAGGTTGAGATAGTTGTTTAAGACTATCCAAAGTATCCAATACTTCTTGTTCATCCTTATCTAAAATTAGTTTTCTTCTTCTTTTCTTAATTCTGAGAGCTATAGTTGTTTTTTCATCTGCTGTAGTAGTCAAACCTCTAGCCTTATCAAGCCCTATTAAAGTAGAAGTTCTTATTTTTAATTTTTTCCTTTCTAAGAAAGGGATTTATTACTTAATAGGTGCTTGAGGTTCATGTGGGGCCTCTAGAACAATGGAGGTTTAAGTAGTTTGAGATCTAGTAACTCTTCTTGAAGGAGGGGTTCCCTTGAAAATTACAACCTATTTTTATTTTTAATTTGAACTTACTTTTTTAATTGGTGTAATAGCTATAATAGATCATGTTTGTGACTAAATTAAACTTGATGTTCTAGATTCTTGTTTAGGTAGGTCTATAATTCATCTAGTGGCCCTATTTTCCTAGGATTCCTAAACTTCTTTCCCCTATTGTAGGAAATGATGCTAAATAACAAGGTGAATAACGCCATGATGCCTGAGAGAAGCATTAAGAGTTAGGGTCATAGCTTAAAGGGCACCATATAAGTAATATGGGAGATTAATTTTTCACTAGGGGTTTTGTCTTCCATGTTTTATATGTATCAAAATTTTCATGTCTTCTCCTCCTAAAAGACTACATTTCCCCTCATAGGGATGTACTTGATTATGTAAAATGCAACAAACTACCATGGCTCTAGAAGTGAATCTCCATGGATATCCTTAGCTTTCCATTTTAAATTAACAAAGCATGTAGTTACAGTTCATTGATTACCATTGAATTTAGAAATAAGGTCATTAAAGGGAATTCTACATGTTAATTTCATTACTTCATCTAATTTTTTTTAATTTCACCAATAACCTAACTAGAGACTAGAATGACTATTCATTCAACAATAGAAAAATCAAGGTAAGGTTTTTCAAAAATTATCTTACCAATGTTTCATGGAAGCCTTGGAATTTTTGGATGAATGGAAACCAACTATTTGCTTTAAACACTACCACAAAAGTCCTATCACTAGGAAATGTTTTGGCCTTCTTTGGTTCTGACCTTGTCTTCTGCCCCATTCCTTCCAAATTGCCACTAATTGTAGTAATATATACCAAATTAAAAATAGGGTTTATACTAATTATTATTTGTAATTCATAGAGGAAAATTTTTGATTCACTTCATAGGGATTGGTAATTTCTATGGGTAATTTATGCATATGAAGTTAACTTCAAATGAGTTGATGTTAGGGTAATCATTACTTTAAATAAATTTTAGCTTAATTCAATGTCTCCAAGGTGAGACTACTGAATGGTGAGGTGACCTGATCACTATCACAACCATTTTAATGATGGCATGGCACGATGGAAATTTTATTGCTCGTGTGGAGGTGACAGTTATTGCTTCCACTACCATAGGCTTTTGCTAAATTGGAGCAATGATGATTAGAAACCCTATTATTTTAAGGCTTCTATTTTTTATGGAATTATGTCATAGTGTCCCATCATAATGATAATAATGCAATTGATTACATTATATATATATATATTTATTTATTTATTCATTATCATATGTGTTTCCTCATCCCTTTCTTTTACATGCTATGTAGATGAGTATTTAGTTTTACATTTTTATCTCTATAGGATTAATCCTTATTTAGATCAAAAACCTATATTTTACTAAACATGAAATAATAAAACTTATCTCTCACTTATTCTTACCTCAAATCTTGTTATTTCCCTATCATTTATCCTGCACAAGTAAATTGGCATGAATTAGTTAGCATATTTCAAAAGAACAATTTGAAGTTTATTACATGGGAAAATGATAAAAATTATTATTATTATTATTATTATTATTATTATTATTATTATTATTATTATTATTATTATTATTATTATTATTATTATTATTATTACTTTTTTTTAGAGCAGTCATTAAGGAACAAGTTCCATTGAAGAAACAAGTTCTTCCAGGAAAGCTACCAGATGTTGCATTTTTTTCACAAAGTATTTTTTATTTAAAGGCTTCTGATAGAGTTTCAATCGATGACCACTGACCAGAAGAGTTCTTCTATTATTATCAATGGGAATCAATTTGATAGAACCATTTTCAAAAACCTCTTCTATTTGATAAGGTCCCAGCTACCTTGTCTTTAATTTCCCTTTGAATTATTAAAATTTTGAGTTAAACAATAATGCTCAGTCTCCTTTCTATAAATTTCATTGTTTGATCTATGAATCATGCCAAACTTTCCTCTAATTTTTTACTAATTTAGTCTTCTATAATGCTTTAATTCTCATTTCATCAAGTTGATTGAGCTGCATGAATATTTATTTTTGTATTGCTTCCAATTCAATTCCTACTTCTAATGTTTTTTTCAATGTTTTTAATTCAAAATCAATAGAGAATATAGGTTTCTTACCATAAATAAGTTCATAAGGTGAAAATATTAGTTGTTTTCCAAGTAGTATTATAATCCCAAACTACTTTTGGTACTTTATCTACCCAATCTTTCTAGCTGGTACTAATAATCTTTGTTAAAATAATTTCTAATTATCTATCTGTGACTTCAACCTATCCTTTAGCTTGTGAGTGGTATGGATAAGACTTTCTATATTGATCTTGATATGTTTCCATGAATTACTCTATCATGTTTAACATGAACTGGGGTCCTTGATCTAAAACTATCTCCCTTAGAGCACCAAATCTTTACAAAATTTTGAAGTACAAAAAATCTACCACAGCTTCTTCTCGAGCATGAGTTAAAACTTGTAATTCTACCCATTTGGTGACATAGTCTATGTAGAATAACATGTATTCCTTTCCTATGGAATGGGGGTCCATAAGTCCAACAAAATCATTTCCCTATTTTTTGAATGGTTCCAAAATGAGTTGAGGGTAGAGTGACATCTTAGCTAAAAGAGTGGGTTGCCCAATTCTTTGACATGCATCATAGTGTCTGATATACTTCTTCATTTGTCTATGAAGATGAAGCCAATAATAGCCTACTCTAAGGATTTTGTGTATAATCTTATGGGTTGAGTAATGTCCTCCTCCTAGTTCATCATGATAGGCTATAATGATGTCATATACTTCATTATTTATCACACACCTATGAAACACATGATTAGGTACAAGTTTAAATAATATTTCATTAATCTAATTAAAATAAAAACTTTATCTAGTTAACTATTTTATTTTTTTATGTGAAAAATGTGGAGGAAACTTCCCTATAACAAGGTAATTGGCTATATTAGCAAACCATGGAGATTCTGCTAAAATGGCAAATAATTGTTCATCTAGAAAATCATCTTCAACTAGTTTAACTTCACTTGAAATGTTGATTCTAGACAAGAAATCAACAACCACATTAAATTTTCCTAGTTTATCTATAATAGTAATATCAAACTCTTATAGAAACAATAACCATCTAATAATCCTACCTCCCACAATTGGTTTATTGGTGAGATACCTAATGGCTGAGTGTTCAGTATAGATAAACACCTTATAGCCTATTATATAATGTCTAAATTTATTTATTGTATAGACTACATTAAGGAATTCTTTTTCATTTTTGGTGTAATTTCATTCAACAAGAGTCATGTGTTTGTTGATGTAATAGATAACATACATATGATTATTCTTATGTTTCTATCCCAAGAATGTACTCATTGCTTTGTTGGAAGCATTTGTGTATATATGAAAATGTTGTGTCAAATTTGGGCCTCTCAATACTAGGGTAGTACTATGCTTGGATTTGATAGTTTCAAAAGCTAGTTGGCAATCATCACTCCATACAAACTCACTATTTTTTGTGAGAAAAGAAAACATTGGAGCAACTATTTTATTGAAGTTGTCTATGAAGCATCTATAATATCCAAAATGTCTTAAGAAAATCTTGACTTCTATTTATGTGTGTGGAATGGGTAGGTTGGAGATTATTTCAATTTTCTTGAGATCTACATAAATACCCTTTGATAAAATGTGATGTCCTAGGACTATTCCCTAATCCATCATTAACAAGCATTTATCATGGCTTAATGATAATTGATGATCCTTATATCTTTTCAAAACTCTCTCCATATTGGTAAGGTCTTCTTCACATGTTTCACCATAGATAGTAAAATCTTTCATGTAGACTTCTACACAATCATTTGTGAGGTCAACAAATATTGCCAAGACTACTCTTTGAAAGGTTTCTAAAGCATTTCAAATTCTGAATAGGATTACTCAGTAGGCAAAGGTTCCCCAGGGGTAGGTGAATGTGGTTTTGTCCTGATCTTCAACTGCTACTGTTATCTAATTACATCCACTAAATCTATCTGAAAAAGAGAAATATTTCTTCCCTACCAAATTATCAAGAACTTGGTCAATGAAAGGCAATGGAAAATAATCTCTTAGGGTTGCCTTGTTCAATTCCATATATTCCACACACACTCTCCATTTCCCATTCATTTTTGGTATAATCATCAATTGTGGAACCCACTAGCTATCTAAAATGGGGTAAACAAATCCCATGTCTAGCAATTTCTAAATTTTTGTTTTCACTGTCTTTCAATGCTAGGTTTATTCTTCTCTGCATTTATCTTACTAGTTTGATAGACTCTATGTAGATGTAGTGTTTACATATAATAGGGTATATTCCTTTCATATCTATGTATTCCCAAGCTTTCAAAAACTTAAACCTCCTCGTCATTGGTTAACCAAATGTTGATATTCAATGTCTTTCCAAGTAGTATCATAAGAGATTTTATGTCTAGATGATTAGATTATACCTACTTAAATTCAATCTACAATGAATTTTAAGGACATGGATGAGGAATTAGCATATGGAATGTCATTGCATTTTTGACAAATCCATCTCCAAGAGGAATATCTCTTGCTAATGGATAATGAAATGCACTGAAGAACTATGTTTTTGTCTTTCTACCTAATTCCATACACTTGAATGAATTACCTTATGATCATATGATGAAGAATCAATAGAAGGATTGAGGGAAGATATCTCAAAGGAGACTGCACAATCTATAGATTTTACTCTGGTAGAGTTTGTAGATTATGCTAAATGTTCATATTCCTCTAAAATAATAACTTTAGTCAATTCTTCTAAATGTTTTTTTAACTATAATCATGGTTAATGATGAAATATCATTTATGTTGTTTTCTAACTTGTCTACCTAAGTATTTTTTATGTGTTTTAATAATGGTCTTGTAGGAGGATACAAGGAAATGCATTTGGATTTTAGACCATTGGAAATGGTCATATCTCCTTACCTGTAATCAATCAGTGTTGCTATAGTAGCTAACCATGGTCTTCCTAGGATTAAAGGATATCCTAAATTCTTTTTTCTAGGTTACAACACCATAAAATCAACTGGATGTTCCCACGACTCAATAAGTAATATAACATTTTCTATGATTCCTTATGATTTGGCTAAAAGTTGATCTACCATTTGGAGAATAGTAGATCTAGGTTGCATTTCTATGAGGGACAATGTATGGAGAGTATCAATTGTCATGAAATTAATTGTTGATCCTAAATCCACTAGAATGTTAGGAATTTTCTTTCTTCCTATTGTGACTGTTATGACTGGACTGCCTGGGTCTGCATACTTGGGTATTAATAATTTTCTTGCTAATAAGTTGGCAACTTTACCATCAACATGCATGGTTTTTAGGTACTATTTCTTTCTTGTAGATGTTTTGACGCACAAAGTCTTGATGATTTTGTTTAATTTAGGAATGTGCCTAATAACTTGTAGTAGGGGTACCTCAATGTTGAACTTCTATAATTCATGGATCAAATCTGATTCTTGTTTGATTTCAATTTCTTTCAATCACTTAAGAAAAGGAACTATTGGTGCACTAATGTTTTTCATGGATTTTTTAGGATTTTTATTGGTTTCAGTTTCCTTGATGTTTAGTTCAAGAAATTTGTTTCGTATTTTTCATTAGGTACTTCAAAAATGATAATTGGGGGCTCTTTTACATTTTTTCTTGACCTTATTTTTATATTATCATAGTCAATAGTTCTTACATTTATTGTTTCTTCTTATTCATTGACATAAATAAGTGGTAGTTGTTTGTTATTTCAATTGTCTACTAGTTATGCAGGCATCAAAGGTTGATTAACTTATTCTAGATATTGGATGATAGGGGATGGCATTATGGTTTGTTTCTAGAGTTGCCTTCTTGGTTGATTATATTGTTGATGAAGTGTCTATTGTGGTGAGGTTGTTGTTGAGGTACCCATGGCTAGTGTGACAACATCCATGGTTGAGGTGATATCCAATCTTATCTTGGCCATGGTGTCTAAGTTGGTGGAATTTATGTTTGACCCCATATAGGTGAAGGTGTTTGAACATTCCATGGTGTTAGCCATAGACTGGCTAAATTTATTGCACCAAACTATCCTTAGATCTGATTTGGTGGAAATAAATTATGTATTTATTTATAGTTTACCTCTTCAATGGATTGAACATGTTCTTTTATTTAGTTTTTCAAAGTAGGTAGAAGGGTAAAATGGTTTATGTCATGGTCCATTCCTTCACAAATTCCACAAGTAGAAATGTTTGTTTTGTCTAAAGGACAAAGTCTGAGAGCATGTTTCAATCTACACTAAGGATAGTAAATTGTTAATGGTTTTATTGCTTTGGCTTTAGCTTGAAGTCTATCTAATTTAATATTTGGTGTGACAAAAATATCAATTTTTAGATTACCAATTATTCCATTAATTTTTCCATTTCATGGGATTTTCCCAACCTTCCTTTCCTCATTCTTGGTTTTGTCTAGGAATATTAGTACAAAGCTTTGAGATCTAATGAAAATATAGTTTGTTTATGTCTCCTTAACCCATTAAGTTCAACATGTCACTGATGTCTTCATCTAATCCCTTGAGGAAAACAAGTTTCAAGACTTCCTCAGTAAGTGGATGACTTCTTCATTTATGAGTGAACAAAAATTTGTCCAAATAGTCTTGTAAAGATTCATCTTCATTTTGTTTAATTTTAAAAAATTCCTCCTTTCTTTCTCTCACCTTACAGTAATCCTGATATTTGTTCAAGAATTTAGTTTTCATGTCTTCCTATATACAAATGGAATTTATTGGGAGGTCTATGAATCATCTGATGTCTACATCTTTGAGTGTTGATGGGAATAATTTTAGTTTCTGATTGTCTATTATGTAGTCATAAATTTTACAAAGAACCTTAAATTCAAATAGAAATTGATCAGGGTCTTCCATGGATCTTCCCTTAAATTTTGGCAAATTCACTTGTGATATTTTTTTCATGGTAGTTTGATCATTAGGATTTGCCACAATAGGGAAGGAAAAATTCCTTCTTGGTTGTGTGACCTATCAATCTTGTTGATCACCCATATCTTCTTCTAATGTTCCTTCAAAACTAGGATTAGTTTCCCAATGAATGCAGGTTAAAGGTTGTTCTAATTATTCAAAACTTTCTTCAGTGATAGCTTGTTCAAATGTTTATTCTAAATATTTTGTAGCCTTTAAATATTCTCCTTTTAAGAATGGTTTTATGGGGTGAATTCTTCCTATAGGACTTGGTTGTAGCAACGCTCTAGTCCCAAATAAGATTTCAAGAGAATCTTGAAGATGTGATTCAATATCCTATTTGAGATCCCCAGCTAAGGATAGTGATGTCCTTTATTTTCTAAATTCTAGGGTAGGAATTTCAACTAGATATGTTAAAGGACTTTTTGTTTTTTGGAGGAAATTTTGAAACAAATCATCCTTTAGAATCTCTTGGTTGAAACATAAATTGATTTCTCTTTTATGATTTTTTCTATTTTTAATATAGACCATTAATATTTAACTTACTAACATCTAAAATTTATTGACAACAGTGATAAAAATGATGAGTGTCATATAAATCTCTATTTAATTAATCCTTCAAATTAATATCTATCAAACTAGGGCTAGTGTCTAAAGCTATTTACAACAAGGCTTATGATGGTAGATCTATAGACTAGTCTTTGAAGGGTATCTGGTGATTCTATTTTAACTCTTGCTAATTAAATAATTATTTTTAAAATATTTTATTCACACTTTCTTGGAAATATAAATCTAAATCTAATTCACACTTACTTGGAAATGTAAATCTAAATCTAATTCATACTTGCTTGGAAATGTAAATCTAAATCCAATTCACACTTTCATGGAAATGTAAGTCTAAATCTAATTCACACTTGCTTGTAAATGTAAATCTAAATATAATTCACACCTAATTAGAAATTTAAACACTCATCTTAAAAGATAATTCTAAACTAACTCACTCTTATGTAGTAAATCAAAAGAAACACTAAGACTAAGTCACACTTGTTCTAAAAGAAAATAGCTATTAGAATGTGAAACTTGAATTGGGATTACTAATGCATGAAAGTATTTAGGATATTATGATTATCTATTAATGATAAATTAATTCAACATAAATATAAATACTATACAAAAATTCTTGGTTCCAAGGAGAATGGGCCCTTGCTCTTGTTACAGTCAAAACTGAAGTCTACTCAATACTAAAAGATGGAATAATATTGCATTAAATTATGAAAGCTAGAATGTTTAAAATATGTCTAAAACTTAAAGTGTGCCTATATTAAATGATTTATAACCCCCCTTATAATACAAAATACTTATAATTCTATGCTAATATATTGGACTAAAATTAGTATGTATAAAATTAGAACTACCTAGTCAATCTGTTTATCCCCAAAATAGGAGATTTAGATTGAGTAAGATTTTAGAAAATATAACTATCTTTAGGAGATAGTTTTTCTATACCTATAATATTTTTACAATCTAAATATGTAAAAAATATACTAAAATTGATTCTTTCAAAATATAATTTGAAGATTTCCTTGATGTGACTTTGATTGGAATAATCATCCTTTTTAGACTACCTACAAACTCTCTTGCTTCTTAGACTTTGGACTTGTAGAATCCATAGAAATGGACCTAAAAATTCCATAAATATGGACTTACAGAGTCTGTAGTTGCATTAATATTATATGAGGTTGAAAATATACATAATCTATATATTCTAAATTAAGAGAGTCCATATATTCTATAGAGTTTGTAGATGAGGACTGAGTAAGTTCATAGCTTTAGACAACTAGAATCAAAATTGAATCTTCTTTGAAATGTTTCTTCTACCATATTTCTTATGCATTCTTCAAAACCAAAACACTAAAACATGATACTTGTTAGGCATAAATGGAAAAGTAGTAACTCAATCTTTAGTTTGAAATAAATGAGATAAGGTATCTATTTTCCATGATATAGTCAACTAAAAGTCTATGATTTTCATAGGATTATATCTTGGAGAGATGAAATGAAGGAAACACTATGCCAATAATGATCCATATTTTGAGTTCATCACTTGATGCATGAAGTATAAAATGGATAGGATGAAATTATGGATGGCTTAGATAATTTATAACTAAATATGCACTTCCCTTCTTATGTTTTATGTTTAGATGAAATTTATGACAATAATAAAACCATTTATGATGCCACTCTTATTAAAACTTACTCTTATTATATAATAATTGGACTATCTCATGATATTTATGGTGTAGACACTATAAATTTACACCATTTTATTATGAATAAATGTGTCTTATCCCTTTTCATCCATTTTATGCCAATTAATATAGTTTTACTTTTTATCACCTAAACATTGTGTAAATAATATAATTAATTATATTTTTACCTATGTAACTGATTAACCACCCATAAATCCTAGTTAAATCTCTCCAAGCCTAATAAGGGTAAGTTGTTTTAACCTTCCTAACAATCTTCCCATACCCAAGCTTTGTTAAAACCAATTTGAACTAAGTTTTTATGTAATAAATTGAGTTGTTAGAACTAGTAACTCAAAATTAGACAAAATTGGTAACATTTCATATGATCATCATCATGATCGATGCCAATTTATATCCAAGCCAACCTTAGGTTATGGATCCTAATTTTTGCACACTAGATCGCTAACAAAATTTCCTTGGAGCACTATATAAGAATGGCATCTACATTTTAATCTATCCACACTCTATCCAAAGCCAACCATATCCTTGTCAATGAGGTATTTATCTACAACCCAAAATATTTTTTAGAGGTAAGTTTGTTGTGTATTTGATTGGTTTCATATTACTATATTGTTCCTTTCCATTTTGTTTGCTTTAATAAGTCTATTCAAATAAATCATTAACCAACTTAGGAACCTTTTTAGATCTGTTAAATCCCTTCTTAGGCCATATAATGAGTATTTCATAACCCACTATGAAGATCAATAACATTTCTTTCTATATCAACATTGATTACCTAATTGATAACAATTTTGAGATAGTTGGCATCAATCTCTATGTTTTCATTTCTATCTGCAACCCAAGATTAGACTAGAAATAAAAAATCTTTCTAATTTACTATCCTTAAGTCTTAAAATTATGTGTTTCTATCTGTAGATGACCTTCCCTAGTGTTATACATTATGTGGTCTTAATTCATGACTTACCCATAGTTCTTCATCCTTTATTCGTCAATCAAAGTATCATTTATTTTGAGTTAGGCCTTTGCATGATTATATTTACCCCAAATATAAAATCCATCATCAAGTAATGTGAATCAATCCATGAACAAGTGGACTTAGCCATAACATTTTGGAATGAACATTTTGATAATAACTATGTAGTAGATTGATTTGTTTCATTTCGGTTTCATAATATTATCACATGATTTATTGTAATTATCTTATTATATTATCCAATTGATTGCATAAATAGTGGAATAACATCCCTCTAAGGATGTGTACCACTTATTAGAATTTATCTTATATCAAAAAATCCACCCATCTCAATTAGTAGTCAATCTTGTCCAAATTGTCCTTTTGTGAAGGTAGTCCTTCCTAACCAAAAAGGAACTCCCACCTTGTTGGATCAATGGCATGCATTCCTATCACAAGTATTCATCTTTCAAAAAAAATTATCATTTATACTTGTAATAAGTTATTTTTATTAATAAAGTGAACCAAAAAATACAAAAAAAAATTGGCACACCTGGTAGGACCCCTAAGGTCTCATTATTCTTGTTGATTTCATTGTGAAAGTAGTCACTAATTGCATTTTTCTTGTTTGTTTGCCTTCATTTAAAAAGATAAAATCCAAATATTATTACTTTTATTTTTAAGGTTAAAAAAAAATTGTATTAATTTTTTGTGTACTTAGATTAATCACATAAACTAATCTAGGTAGGATCAACATATCCTAACAATCACACTTTCTCACACACAACCAAAACCATGTAATCTATAAATAATTATTTGAAACATTTTCCTACCTAAGGTGGACCCACTTTTATTTCATCACCAAGGGGAAAACCAACTCGGTGTATCAGTTGAGTATAAAAACATTGGTAAGAAGTATAAAGGCTAAGCACCCAACACCCTTATCATTGTGGTGTGTGAAGTGAGGGGGTAGGCCCCAATACTAAGACATGTACATTATTCCAAAATATAATTATTCCTTAACATAACTTCATGTATATATAGGTTTCCATCCTTAAATAGAAACCCAAAACCATCTTTAGATTACCATTTATTAGTACCCTCATTGACCTTTTTCATTATCAAACTCTAAAATGAGTTTCTTAAAAAAAGTAAAATCTTTTAATTATGTTTTATATTGTGTGTGCTTATTTCCACTAAAACATGAAAATCAAAAGACTATTGAGTGTTTTTTTCTTCTTGATTTCTTTTTGATGCTACATTGTTTTGATGTGACAACAATCACTAAAACAAACTAAATCCCCAACCTCATCCTCACCCATGGAGAATAACCTGAGTCCTCTTACCTATCCTAAGTCCATGGTGGAGGGTATTCCTTAGTTTTATACATAAGGAGATCTTGAATTTACTAGCATATTGGATAGTAATCAGATTTATCTTAATCATTACCTCATTACACTAGCCATCTGTATTCTTATTTCCCCTCAATATAGTTTTCTAAGAATATTTTTGGCATGCCCCTAGAGGGACCTAAAGGGCTCACTATATTCATGGTTTCTCTTTTAATAATCCTCCTCAACAAGTTTTGATACTAACACATCGTAACATTTGAATAATCCACCTTTATTAACATCTAGTGGCCCATCTCCAACTACCACCCAAGCCCAAAATGTTACCACACCTTATCTCATGTTTACTCCACCTCCTACCACATTACCTTAGAACTTAGTAATTTCAATCCATATAAGTCTCCCACCCATCAAAACTAGCATTGCTTCAAATCCCCAAAATCAACCTTTATAATAACCCCCCTTAAGTCAACTACCTCAATAGTACATCACATTGACTACTCAATATGTATATCTTTTACAATCCTTTGGATCCACTTATATACCATTTCAATCCCCACAATATGTGTTAGCATCCAAACCATTTATGACCACTTTAGTTGGTTACCCCTTATAACAACCCTTTTCTACTCTATTTCATACCTATCAACATTTGCAAAAGAAGTTACTAAGGGGTATTCCTCCATATAACACCCAACCTAAACTTATGAACACCATTATGAAGAGGATGGAAAATATGGAAGCCTCTACTTCTGGATAGAAAAATATGCTCACTTGTGAGCAAATCTACAATGAACACATTAATCAAGCTATTCCTATCAAACCATATTCCTTGTAATGGGAACATCTAAAATTCATGAAATTTCAAAATAAGGAAGATCCTCAAAAACACATTAGATTTTATATAAATGTTTGTTATCTCATAGCTCATGATGATGCTCTTATCTTAAGAACATTTCCCATATCACTAGTTGAGCTAGCTTTAGACTAGTAAATTTTTATCCCTCAACAATATTTTTTGGGAAACTAACCCAAATTTTTTTATAGGACTTTTATATTAACATCACAAGAAAGTGATCATAACTAACCTCTATGTCATTAGATAATTTTATGAAAAATTTATTCTTGATTTCATGGTTAGATGGTGAAGTCTTATAAACCAACTTAATTTTTCCCCTCTTCAACTATAATTAATCTAATTATTTGTGAGATCATACACTAAGCATATCTCATCAACAATATGGGTTCAATACATCAATAATTTTGATGATGCATTTTCCATGTCCTATGAGTTAGAAATCTAAGCTTTAAAAGAAGGGAAGGTAAATTTACATAATAAAAACTTCAAACTTGATCCCTCTAAAGGAACTAACAATACAAACACCAAAGGCACTGCTACTACTATTATCCTAAACTTAACACCCACATAGAAATAAATCCAATCCAAACCCTCTACTTCCCAAGTGTAACCACTAAAACCATTAACATGGCTTCTTCCATAGTAGTACACACCCTTATGGAAATCATACGCTTCTATTTTATATAAGATTTTAAAAGCTTCTATTATCAAAATTCTTCCAGTTAGTCCTCTTAATGACTCTCAACCGAAACCTAGTTGGATCAAAGTAAATGATTTCTATAACTACCATTATGTACCATGTCATGCCATCAATAGGTGTTATTACTTCAAAGGTCTAGTTAAAAACTTTATTTACCAAGGAAAGTTATATTTAGATAACCCTAACACTCCTCCTAATCAATCTATAGACATATTTAGGTAGTAATTCCCCAACCATACCTCTTTGTCTAATTTAGTATAGGCTAATTTAGGATGTACCTCAGACCATGAGGCCCATGTGATAAGTACACTCCATGACCAACTTCTACTTAAAGAGGTTGGTAGTGCTTCTGAATCACCTTTCATGACAACTAAAAGCCTTGTTATCCTTGCAAGAGATGGTTTTGAACCATCCAAATCAATTGGATCTATCCCCAAGACTCACTTAGGCTTTATGGATCTCATTATATGGGATCCTATCAAGGAAACACTACCTAAACTCATTTAATATAATCAACTAGAAATAAAGGATGAGAAAGATATCAAGGAGGATGTTTGTTTATACATCTTAAAAGATATGTGTGCCACTCCTTTAGTCACTAAAACACCTTTGCATAGCATACCCATCCCCTCTAACTTACTGCCTATTGAGAGGACCATTATATTACCTCGACCAAACCTAAAACCATCTTCCCTTATAGCTTGAAAAGAGACAAATCTTATAAAGAAAGAAATTAGGGGAAATGCCTCATAAACTATTAAAAAAACCTTAGGGTGTTATGAATAAAATATTTACAACATCCTCCCATAAGAATTGAACTCCCTAAATATGATGTTCCTACTACGACTGACCATTTTCAAAAATAGAAAATGGATCTTCCACCAACTCAAACTAGAGCATCCCTATTATGACCTCATCCTTTGGCAAGACTAAAAACCTCCATTGTAGAATCCTCTTCTAAAGAGCATATACCATTACAAATGGATCTTTCCACTTTAATAATGCTAATTCACAATCCTCTAAATCTTTATTACCCATAGGGCCTAGGTGTAAGGTCTTATTTCAAACATAAAGTACTTTTTATGGGAAATATTCAAGTAATCAGTGTGAAGGATCAAGACTTGAAAGCAAATGCAACCTCCAAGATAATGCCTCAAAGGGTAAAAAATCCCAACCAAGATCCATTATGGGGGTTTTACTCTAAGATTCTTGATCGACTCCTTAAAACTTCAATTATCACTCTACCACCCATAAAACCTCTTAACCCCCATGTTAAAAAAATGACATGGTATCAAGAAAAGAATAAACTTGAAAATCATTGAATATTGAGACATGATACTAAAATTTGTAACATAGTGAAAGTTTTGGTCCAAAATTTATTAGAAAAAGATGACTTTTTACTAAAACAACATGGTCATGACTATCGTCATAATCAAAATACTAGGGTCATGTCTACCTCAAGAACTGGTATATTACCAATAAGGCTAGAATGAGTTTCAAAGGAATATATAACCTCCAATAGAACTCAATATTAACCCATTTTAAACCCCCTAGACTCAAATGAGTATGAAAATACATCAAATCCACCATTATTTCATATAAACACAATACACATAGCCACACAATCCCGGACCTAGGGTCATAAGACTCAAAGTACTAATAAATCTAATATGACTATTGAAAAAGCTCATACTTTTACCATAGATAGTCCTAAAATATAAAATTTATATCTTAGGAAAAGCACAAAATAATAATTCTTTAGATTTGATATAGTTATTAGTTCTAAAAAACTCCATCAACTCTCTATCAATATGTCTTTATATGAACTTATCCAAAACTCTCTATAGCATAGAAAGGCTATGATAGAGGCCTTCAAATATACCAAGATATAATTAAATGAACCTCATCCTTTGTCATATTTTATCACATCTTTGAAAAATTCATCATCCATAACATTCCATGATTAGGAAATATCACCATTACATCTTGATGACCAAGATCGACCATTATTTATCACTACCCAAATTAATAAGACCCAAATCAAACAAATGATAATTGATAATGGATCAATCATAAATATTATCTCCTCACATAATTTTAAGAAACTATAGTCACCTAAGACTTTTGTAACTCAATCTCTAGCTATCTTATTACCATTCAATGATATTATGACCCCTACATTAGGAACATTTATCCTTCCCATTCAAGTAGGTATAAATACCCTCCCATAGTTACTTGACATAATAAAAGGGGAGTTTTAATATAATATCCTACTAGGATATCCTTGGATATAGGATATACATTTCACCCCCTCCACTTTTCACCTATGTCTTAAATTTAAACATGATGGTAAGGTCCATAGTGTCCCTACAAATCCACATCCATTCAAGACATGTAATTTGACTTATAAACCTAATGATGTCTTGATCCATCTGACTAACTCAAGTCCATTATATTCAAGGGAAATTTTTTCTAGCTCTACTATACCTTGATTATGCATCCCTAATGTAAACTCTTTCAATTCAGCATCCCAAAAAATTTCTATAGGGGAATATCAATTGTTAATGCTTAGTGTTTTATTAACCCCTCAATAATATAGATGTCATGATTGAAAACATACTTATTAACCCAATAATAGAGACATTATCCACTTCAAACCTCCCCATCTCAAAACACACTTAACCTATGGAGGAATTGACCAATATCCTTTATATGGGGAAAGCCAAATGCATATCCAACCATCTGCATCTAACTTCTCCTTCCTTGACAAATTATGATTTGCATAAACCTAACTATAATGTTGTGATTGTAATGGTTTTATCTTAGGTTATTGAAAATAAGGACCTCATGAGGTCACAATAAATGACCTTATAAAACCACATAAGAAACATGGCCTTAGTTTCAATAAAACTTTTGAAGATGATGAAAACCATGCTTTAGCATCCATGTACATATACATGTGGATGATGGAACTCCTTCATCTACTCATGGTTCCCTATGGAAACAAAAGACACCATCTCCATTCTACCTAACATTGTTTTTATTAGGACCATTTGCATGGAATATCTAACTTGTCAAAGTACTAAAAAAACCATTACCTTCCTTTAGTTTTACTTGACCTAATAGCTAAAGATTTTCCCCTAATTCATGTAATGGAGTGTCAAGATGATGAATCTATTCTAATATATTTAGGCACAAGAGATTCATATCTGAAGAGTATCATGCCATCTAAGTCCCCTCGTCTTTTAAATAAGGTCACAACTCATATTAACATAGGGGTGCTCAAAGCCCTGTAGAACATCAAAGTGAGTCAAGCCATATATTCTTGAGAACACCAAGATTTTATAACATTTCTTGCTAATCATAACCAACAATTATCTTTGTATTATAGTGATATTCTTGGAATTAATCCTACCATTATTGTCCATAACATTGTTACCATCCCTGAAGCTAAATTAGTGAATTAAAATATTTGTAAGATGTATCCTCACATCACAATTCTTATCAAAGAAGAATTACAATACTTACTATCCATTTAATTCATCCAACCTATATATTACCCTTGATAGGTATCTAATATATTACCTATCACAAAACCCATAGGGGGACTATGCCTTTGTACTAACTTTTTTGACTTTAACCTCACTTGTCGAAAGGATGCTTTTCCCTTTCCTAATATCGACCAGCTCATGGACCTCACTGCAAGACATGAGATGTTATCACTCATAGATATATTTTTTGGTTACAATCAGATCTTTATCACCCTAGAAGATCAACATAAAACTTCTTTTATTACTCCATAAGGAAACTTTTGTTATAGATGCATGCCCTTTGGTTTAAAGAACATAGGAGCCACTTACCAATGCACTAGACCTACATTTTCCATGATTTAATTCAAAAAATTATTGAAGATTATGTGGATGATATCCTTGGTAAATCCAATCATCGTAAGGATCACCTATCCATCCTTCATCAAATCTTCACTTGTTTGATCCAATATTAGGTTCGTTTAAACCCCAAAAAGTGTGTTTTTAGAGTTTTATCAAGTATGTTCTTCATTTTTATAATTTCTCTTCAAGGAATTGAGGGAAATCCTCCTAGGATTAAGGCCATTATTGATATTTCACCTCCATCTAGCCTCAAATAGCTTCACATATCACAAGGGAAGGTACAATCTAGTAACTATTTTATTTCACAATTGTTAGACTGATGTCAACCTTTCCATTACCTTCTTAAAAAAGACACCTAGTTTGTGTGGGATTCAAATTGTCAAGTGGTGTTTGATACTATTAATAAATATCTCTTATCTCCCCATGTCCTCATTCTAATAAAATAGGATAATACATTTTACTTATATATCTCAGCTATGGATCATCCATTAAGTGTCATGTTTACCCATCAAGATGATCAACATAGAAAACAAATGGTTTATTATATAAGCTATAATCTGGTTGATATGAAACTCATTACACAAATATTGAAATACTATGCTTGGCCATAGTATTTGTGGCATCCAAGCTTTTCCATGATTTTTTTATTCACAAGACTTATGTGATTACCAATACTAATCCTCTTAAATTATTTCATTCGAAACCCTATCAAAATCAATGGATGGCAAGGTGGTTGATGTTACTCTCTATGTTTAATCTTGAGTTCCTTAACCAAAAATAAATTAAGTGGTATATAATTTTTAATAAATTTTTTAAATCACCCCTTACTGATAATCTACCATCTAGCTATGAAATCCTTGATGAAGTTATAGCCTCCACATCCCAAGAAGATCTTAAATATCAAATGACATTATTTTTTGATGGATCTAAATTCGAGCATGGAGGGGGAGTTGGGATTATTTTAATGCCACCTAAATTCATTCTTATCCCCCTATCTTTTAATCTTGTTTTTTACTACACTAATAATATGGCAAAATATGAAGCCCTAATCATAGATCTCCAAAGAACTTTGACTCTAGGAGTTAAACTGCTTTGTATTTTTGGTAACTCCAAATTGGTAGTTAACCAAATAATTGGTATATATCATTGAATTAAAAGAATAAAATTATTTATAGGTAAGATATGTTAGAATATCAATTTTTATTTACCCTTAATAATTACATCATCTAGACCACTCTGCAGTCAACCAACAAGTTTGTTGATACCATGGCTTCCTTGGTCTCCTTTATCCCATCCTCTTCCCAGGAATCTAAATTATTTGTCCTTACTCATAGGGTTAATAAACCTTCTTACACCAAGACTAATCTTCCATCTATAAATAATATAAAATAAAACCATGTGGATTTATGGTACACAAAATTTTTTGATTACTTTTCTAAAAGTAGCATTCCTTTAGATCTATCCAAAATGCTAAGCACACTTTTTAGAAATAAAAATCCAAGTACATAATAATAGGGGGTGTGATTTATAAGTGAGGATTTGATGGTACTCTCCTTAATTATATCTATAATTTTAAATAAATTCTTACAATCAAAGAAACTCACAATGGAATCTATGGTGGCCATTTCAGTGGTTTAACTATCGCCAAGAAAATTATGTGGTTAGGATACTATTGGCCCACTTTGAATCAATAATGTTATGAGTATGTCAGGAATGTCATGAATTTTCAATAATTATAACTTATCCCACATCCATATTTATGGTTTACAGGTATCCATGGAGTTTTTACCCTTCTCTCAATGAGGTTTAGACCTTATAAGATAGATTAATCACAAATCCTCATAGTGACATAGCTTTATCATTATTTTTACTAAATATTTCACTAAGTGGGTGGAAGTTATTCCCATTATTTCAATAAAGGTAAATAATACTATTTATTTTATTAATCATCACATCATATTTCATTTTGGTGTCCTATATAAAACCATTATAGATAATGGGAAATCTTTTAAAAATAAACAAGTCCAAAAGTTATGTAATTCCTTTGGCATTAAGCTAAGTTTCTCATCACCTTATTATCCCAAGCTAATGGACAAGCCAAAGCATCAAATAAAGCCCTTATAAAAATGTTAACCAAAATAGTCAATGAGGATGGAAAATATTGGCATCTTCACATACTTTTTAATTTTTGGGCTTATCAAACTAGTATTTGAACACCTACAAGGGCTACCCCATTTTCTTTGGTTTATAGTACTATTGACCCAATTTTGCCCCTTGGCAAAATTTTGATCAAATTATCTCTTGCTGTGAAAGACCAGTCATTTTGGGTTGCAAGGTCCATTTTTGAGTTCAACACGATCAGTTGAAGCTTGGTTCGATACAGGAGGTTCATCGACATTTGGTTCATCCTTCGTCAGGTTCATTGGTTCAACTTTGTTCATCAGCAAGTTTGGTTCAACATTCTTTATCCTCGACCGAAGGGGAGTCTAAGTTCAAATGCCCTAGTGAAGGGCCATCATTTTTAAATAAAGGGGACTTGAGTAATTTTATTTTGGTTCGAAGTCCAAGTTCAAATTTTCTTCAAAAGCCTAAGTCCAAGTCCTGAATTCCTGCGGGCATGGCTTAGTGCAAATGCAAAGGGTTAAGGTAGTCCACGGTGAAAATACCACTAATTACATTGACTGGTGAGTAAAAATGGCCCAGCAAAAACATACAACTAGTGGTGATTTCATCACACTTGGCAAACATGCAGTTGGTGGTGATTTCACTGCACCTGGCCAAACATGCAGCCAGCGGTGATTTCACTGCACCCAGCAGGCAGCGGCAGAATTGCCGCGTAAAGCATACAATGGGGAAAAGGGCCCGTGGGAGCCATTTAGAGCCCAACCCAATCCAAGCCAAAGGCTGGAGGGAAGTCACCAAGAGAATTACGAAGGGACTAAGATAGTCCATAGTAGTTCACGAAGCAGCCAACATGGACCCAGCTGGCAGAGGAGAGAGCAGTCCACGCAAGCCGACTGGAAAACAAAAAAACCAAGCCTGACACAAACTTTTAAGCCACAGACCATTCAAAACCAAATAGCAATGGAGACAAACGTAGTTAACAAATGGGAAGAACAAGTCCATGGAAATTGTAGAAGCCTGCTCATAGCATTGAGTCGTAAAATTACCGCTCACAACATTCCATGGGGAAAAAGCATGCAAAATGAGGAAGGTAAGCTGAGACCAAAAAAGGAAAAAATAACAAGCATGGCCCTAGCAGATTTTTGATGTCATCAAAAGTGTTCTTCTCTCTTCCTAAGGAAAATGTGATTGGCCACTTGCAAGCAAAGCACCAACGAGTCTCTTCTTGGCTTTTCTTTATAAATTGGTAGACTTGTTCATTTGTAATAATCTTCTCCAATTTTGTAAAGAGCACAGCTCTACAAATTTTCCACCTGAATCAATAAAATATAGTTTTTACCTCTTTCTTGGATGGATACCCTGTGTATGTTTTGTGTGTTTAATTTGTGTTCAGTCATTTTCTTTTAAATGCTCTCACAGGTTTAAATACCAATGCACCAGCTATTTACAAATTATTAGTTTGTAGCTTATAGGTGAAGAGTTCCATTTGGGGTGCAGAAACAGAGGAGGTCACTTATCATATGCATTCCACAGCATCTTGGTGAGTCCCTGTTTCCTATATTTTTCATTAGAACCTCCCTGTCATTCCAGTAACCTGGTCTTTTCTGCCAAGTCTCAGTGTATGTATGTTGTTTTATCTGATCTCGAGTGTGAATGTGGGAAGGTCATCTAGTTTTGGTGTATCACCTCTTTAGAGTAGGCTATTTTTTTTCCTATATTTTTTTAATCCCTTTTCATCCCCCTAGTATATCTATATATCTATATTTTGCACTGCCTGAAACAAACAAGATACATCAGAGGGAACTAGCCCATACCTAGAGACTCTCCTCTCCTGCTTCACCATCCCACAGGTGAGAGAGGAGTTTCCATGTTGTAGGGAGAGGGCATGAACTTGTTTTCCTACCACTAGGTGCAATCTCTAGCATCAACAGTTTTGGCACGCCCAGTGGGACCATAATTTTATCAGTTTCCATTGCAGTAGCATTTCAAGATTGATGCTGGTCCTACTACAGTCATTCCAAAGATTTCCAGCATCTAGTGACTCCACTGGTAAGAGCTTAGTTCTTTATTTTAAGTCCAGTCACTTAAACTTCTATGCCAAAAGTCACCACAAGGTCAGCTTCAAGGGGGGTCCCTTTTGTTTTCATTGAGCTGCCTTTAAACTCTGATAAAAGGCTCAGGTTTGAAAGAACTTGCCCTTATCCATTAGTAAATCCTCCTAGACTTGTTGCTAGGAACACCAACCCAACTCAGCCACAGTTATAGCCCATTCTAGCCATGGCATTGCCTTTTACAACTTTTCATGGTGAGAGCCCCTTAAACCTCCCACGCTATGATCCAATTCCTGGAATAGCTCTAAAAAAGTGCTTTCTTTTGACGGAGTGGGGCCAATTATAGTTGTTGAGCATATCAAGAATATCACCAACCTTTGCAATATTCACAATATAATAAAAGAAAATATTGCCATCAGACTGTTGGCACTGTCCCTTAAAGGCAAGGCTCTTGATTGGTATGGAACCTTACCTGTGAATTCCATACATTCTTAGAACAAATTGGGCACCCATTTAACTGGTCATTTTAGAGAAAAAAGTGATGGCATCTCTCTTGCTGAGCAACTGATGACTATAAAGAGAGCTCCATACGAGTACATGCAGGACTTCAACATGCATTTTCAAAAGACTTGGGATATAATTCCCATCCTGGTAAGGCTGACTCCCATCTACGCTTTCTTGTACTATTTAAAAGCATTAAATAGTGATATTGCTGTGATGATCCAATCTATGGGAGGACATATACTACCAGCTGCTTACGACATCACCATAGCAGCTAAAAATTGCTTGGTTCAAGCTAGAAAAATTACCACTAGGCCCCACATGCCACTTTTCCTAGAGATGTTGCCCCCTATCCAAACTATTGCACCCACATTAGCCCCTATGCCTAGCATTGAGAAGCCAGCTTTTGTTCCATCAAATGAACTACATGAGGTAAAAAGCCTGTTGCAAAACATGTCAAATGAACTTGTAGCTCTTAAAAGGCAACAAGCCCAAAATAACAAGCCGAATCTGGGATATCAACATTATGGTCAAGCACCTAGGAACCCTTTTTAAGGCTATAATCAAGGACAAGGTCAGCTCACTCGGACTAGACATTTTCAAAATTATAATTCAGGCCCCTCTTCATCATCTAAAGCCATGGTGCCTACTCAGAATAACCTTGTATAGGAATAGCCTAGCTATTCGACCATAGGACATGGTCAAGAGCAAGCTATCCATACGAATGACATGATGAATTTCTTTTAGAATTCAAAAAACTAGGCTGCTGATCATTCCCAATTTTTTGAGTTTCCAGCTCAGCCCAGCATGAGTAACAATCAAACACATCCGGATTCTACCCTGATAAATTATGAAGAGGGTGAGCTCTATGCAATTAATCATGGGGGAACTACAGACAACCAAGGTGATTGCATTGCATTCAACATGAGATTTAAAAGAAGAGCAATTGGGGAAGCGTGGGCTTCCCCTTAGGCAGCAACAAATCCTCCATCACACCCATTTCAAAGGGCCCTAATTTACAGACAACCATCTGCACCTCCAGTTCCTCAGTCTACAGCTCCAGCTGGGATCAGCCCAAAGGAAAGCATGAAGGGAATCAGCCCCCAGGTTAATATAGTTGATCAAATGAATAAATTGCATGTGAGCATTTATCTATGGGATTCATTGTCTCTTCTAGGACAAAAGGAGGTATTGAAGAAAGAATCGCATGAGCTAGATCGGCAGGCCATCCCAGCAGACACTAATAACATCCTAATGACGAATGGGCAGCCTTCTGCTTCAGGTCAGGTAAAGAAAGAAGAAAGGACTCCCCCCTTTTATGTATCTTTGATCATAGGGGATTTCTTAGTACACAATTGCATAATTGACAATGGGGCTAGTACTTCAGTGATGCCCAAGTGCATTGCTGATAAGATGGGATTAAAGTATGAAGTAATGAACAAAGGAGTCTTGCAACTAGATGGGACGCCTGCAAAGACAGTCAAAATCCTGAAAGGATTGAGTTTAACATTACATGCCTGCCTGACATTCTCAATCCCCCATGATATAGTGGTAGTGGACGTTCCTCCATATTTCACAATCTGTTTGTCTAGGAACTTTACGTCCAAGATAGGTGGCTATCTAGCAGTGAATTGGTCATATCTAGTTTTTAGAACCAAATATGGGACCAAAGTGAAAATCAAATCTGAGCCACTCTACAAGGACCACCTAGAGCCCTATTCACCCAAGGCAGCAAATGTCAGTTACACTATCATCGATCCAGAAGAGTCTCAGATAGAAAATCTTCATCTTCTGCTCTTAAAGGAGTCACAGATCTACTCTTAAATGAGTGGGGAAGTGATAACTTTGAGCACAATCCTTATAAGTTTATTAAGGAAGTAGACCTTGGCGTCTATTGCTTACATGAAGAAGGCACCATCATGCCCAATATATTAAAGGAAAACAAAGAAGACCTTGGCCTATGGCATCTGTACTTTGACGGTTCTAGAAGTAGATTGGGTGGTGGTGGTGGGGCAATGTTAGTTTCCCCTTCTAAAGAAAGGTACTTTTTAGTTTTCATTTCTAGTTCTCTTGCACATGTAAAGTTGCAGAATATGAGTCTTTGGTTCATGGACTTGAGTGGGCAAGAAAGAGAGGGATCAGGAAGCTGCAAATCTTGGGGGATAGTGAATTAATTATAAACCAAATAAGAGGCCTGAAACTAACCAAGAACTCCTTGTTGAAGTCTTACAAGCATAGAGTCTGGGACTTGATGGAGGATTTTCTTGCTCTTAACATTACCTTGATTCCCAAGGAACAGAATAAGTGGACCAATAGGCTGGCAGCTATTGGTGCCCAATTTGATGTTTCAAAAGAGATAAGTAGGGATTGTGGTTCATGCCATTTAAAAGTGGTGGTTTGGCCTTCAATTCTAGACAATATTACAAATTGGTAGGCCTTCGAAAGTGACTAGTAGATAGCTCTCTTCCTGTAGGAAGAAGTTGAGTTCACAGTCCATAATCAAGTGAAATTGTAGTAGCAATATGAAAATTAGATTGTTCAATTAAAGAACAATAAACTCCCTAAGGATCTGGTCACACTTGAAAGTATTTTTAATAGAGATGACCAACTAAGAAATGACAAAGCATGCATCACTACTAGAGAGGAGAATTATGAAAAAGTTGAAATCTTCAAGGACAAGCTACTAGTGCTTGGTAAGGTCTACACATTTCAAGAAAGGAAAGCTTTCATTCTGCTATGTCAGGAGTTCACTGACATCTTTGTCTAGAATTATAGCGACTTGAAAGGCTTCGATCCAAGACTCGCCTAGCACACCATTGAATTAGAGGAAGGTGTAAAACCAATCACACAAAAGCAGAGGCCTATTAATCTGATGGTTGAACTCCTTATGCAGAAAGAATTGGTCAAGTTGATTGAGTCTAGCATTATATTTTTGATCAAACATTCCTCATGGTTGGCCAATTTGGTTCTAGTTAGAAAGAAAAATGGGGAAATCAAGCTGCGTGTCGACTTTAGAGACCTTAATAAAGTCTCTTTAAAGGATCATTATCCCCTCCCGAACATGGAGCATATCCTCCAAAAGGTAACTAGTTCTAAACATTTCTCCCTCTTGGATGGTTATTCGAGATAAAATCAAATTTTGGTGTAAGGCCGTGACCAATATAAAATAGCTTGCACCACTAAACGGGGAATGTTTGCCTACCAAAAGATGCCTTTTGGGCTATCCAATGCTGGTGCTACCTTTTAGTGAGCCATGGACATGGCTTTCAATGGTTTGATAAATAAGAATGTGCTGGTGTACCTCGATGATATAACAGTTTTATCTGGGGAGGTGGGACAGTACATGGAGCACCTCAGGCAAATTTTTGAGAGGGGCAGGGAATTTGGCATCTCTCTATATCCAAAGAAATGTGTATTTGTTGTTCATGAGGGAAAAATTCTTGGCCACATTGTGTCCAAGGAAGGTTTGTCTATTGACCCTGAGAGAATCTGCTCCATTATGGAGATGTCCCTACCAAAGCACAAGAAAGGCCTGCAGAGTTTCTTTGGCTAGATAAATTTCATTCAAAAGTTCATTTTAAATTTTGCTGAGATAGTCAAACCCCTAACCTCTATGCTGAGGAAGGGTGAAGAATTTAAATGGACAACACCAAGAAAAGACAGCTTTGAAGCCATCAAGCAGGCTTTGACCCAGGCTCCCACTCTAATCAGCCTCGACCTCAATAAAGACCTTAGTCTCTATACCTTTAGCAATGGAGAAGTGATATCTACCATACTTACTCAAGAAAATAGTGATGACCTCGAGCAACCACTCACCTTCTTTAGCCAAGGGTTAGAGGACTTTGAAATTAGGTACACCTACGTAGAGAAGCAAGTCCTGGTAGTAGTGCGTAGCCTGAAGAAATTTAGATATATGTTGTCAAATAGCAGGATCCATCTCATGGTTCCACATCCTAGCGTCAAGGATTTCTTGACCAATCGAGACTTAAATGAGAAAAGAGTGAGATGGATCACCAAAGTGATGGAGTATGACATAGACATCAAAATTGCCAAGTTGGTGAGAGGAAGGGGCCTATGTGAACAGCTAGCAATAGATTTGAGACAAAAGGGTGAAGATAGCTTGTTGATCCATGATGCAGCCACTGTAAAAGAACCAGTTATCATAAGAGATTGGACTTGGACATGAGGCACTTCCTTCTTACAGGCGAATGTCCACAGGGTCTCAGTAGGGCCAGAAGAAGGTATTTTAAACTTCAGTCCCTTCCTTATGTTTTGATTGATGAAGTATTATTTAGGAAGGATCTCTCTGGGGTTCTCCTAAGATGTATTGACCCTAGTTAGGCTACAAGGTATTGGCTGAGTTTCACGATGGGCTAGCAAGCGACCATTTCGCCCTTAAGACCATAGTAGCAAAAATAATGAGAGCTGGCTAATTTTGCCCCACTCTTTTCAAGGATACCCATGCCTAGGTAAGAACGTGCCAGAAGTGTGCACTTTTTGATGGAAAATAGTGATTGACTGCCATGCCCCTACAGCCCATTCAAGTTGAACAACCATTCATGCAGTGGGGCCTAGATTTCATAGGGATGATCAATCCTCCCTCCAGTGTCAGACACAAATGGGTCCTGACTACTATGGATTATTTCACTAGGTGGATGGAAGCTATTGCTTTGAAGGAAGCGGATGAAAATGCAGTCTTGGATTTCTATGAAGACTTAGTGACACGTTTTGGGGTCCTGGTCACTATAATCTCAGATAATGCCTTGGCTTTCTTGGGAACCAAAATTAGTGAATGGGTGCTAAGGTATGGTATATACCTCAGCACTTCATCAAATTACTACCCGCAGGGGAATGGGTTGGCTGAGTCCACCAACAAAAATCTGATCAGGATTATAAAGAGGACCATGGAAGAAAATCAAAAAACTTGGCATGCCAAGTTGAAAATAGCTCTATGGGCCAATCGAATCACTCTAAAGAGATCAATCAAATATTCTTCATATACATTTATGTATGGAAGGGAAACAAGGCTTCCCATCTCACTCGAATTACTAGCACTGGACCTCGCTCATCAATTGCAATTAGAAGAAGGAACCAGCATGGAAGTCAGACTGTGTAAGCTAGTGGAGCTCCAAGAGATAAGGGACCGTGCCATGGCTGCCATGTCTAGTCGCCAACAACAAGTGAAAAGACATTTCAATAAGAAATCTTTGTCAAAAAATTTTACTAAAGGAGACATTGTCTTAAAATGGGATGAAGATAGAGCTAAGCCCAGAAAACATGCAAAATTTGATGCCCTCTAGAGCGGTCCTTACGTGATTACTCAGTGCAAGCATCATAATGCATTCCAACTCTTTAGGTTAGATGGTGAAGAACTATGTATCCCAGATAATTGGATACATCTAAAGCATTGCCACTAATTTTTTGGTTTGGCTGTACATAGTTTTCCTTGTTTTTCTTATTTTCCCTAAGTGTAGTTTGCACAGTTAGTTGTTTTTAGTCTTATGTGTTTCTCTTTGCGTATGGGGGTAAATTATGTATATTTGATCTTGGGATCTTTCAGGCTGTTATTAATTATTTTCAAAGCCTCATCTGACTTCGCACCCAATGGATATGTAAGGCAGCTGGGTTCTAAGCATAGCAGACACACTTCCCCTGTGAGTCACCAATCTATTGACCCAATTTTGCCCCTTGGCAAAATTTTGGTCAACTTCTCTCTTAATGTGAAAGACCAGTCATTTCGGATTACAAGGTCCATTTTTGAGTTCAACATGATCAATTTAAGCTTGGTTTGATACAAGAGGTTCATTGACATTTGGTTCATCCTTCGTAAGGTTCATTGGTTCAACTTTGTTCATCATCAGGTTTGGTTCAACGTTCTTTGTCCTCGATCGAAGGGGAGTCCAAGTTCAAATGCCCTAGTGGAGGGCCAACATTTTTAAATAAAGGGGACCTGAGTAATTTTGTTTTGGTTCAAAGTCCAAGTTCAAATTTTGTTCAAAATCCTAAGTCCAAGTCCTAAATTCTTGCGGGCATGGCTTAGTGCAAATGCAAAGGGTTAAGGTAGTCCACGGTGAAAATACCACTAGTTGCATTAAGCAGTGAGTAAAAAAGGCCCAATAAAAACATGTAACCTATGGTGATTTCATCACACCTGGTAAACATGCAGCCGATGGTGATTTCACCATGCCTAGCACACATGCAGCCGGCGGTGATTTCACCGAACCCGACAGGCAGCGGTGGAATTGCCACATAAAGCATACAACAGGGAAAATGGCCTGCGAGAGTTGTTTAGAGGTCGACCCAGTCCAAGCCAAAGGCTAGAGGGAAGTTGCCAAGAGAATTATGAAGGGACTAAGATAGTCCACAGTAGTTCACAAAGTAGCCAACATGGACCCAACTGGTAGAGGAGAGAGCAGTCCATGGCAGTCCACGCAAGCCGACTAGAAAACAAAAAAAACCAAGCCTGACGCAAAATTTTAAGCCATGGACCATTCAAAAGCAAATAGCAATGGAGGCAAATGCAGTTAACAAATGGAAAGAACAAGCTTGCAAAAATTGTAGAAGCCTGCTCACAACATTGAGTGGTAAAATTACTGCTCACAACATTCCACAGGGAAAAAGCATGCAAAATGAGGAAGGCAAGCTCAGACTAGAAAAGGACAAAGCAACAAGCATGGCCCTAGTAGATTTTTGATGTGATCAATAGTGTTCTTCTCTCTTCCCAAGGAAAATGTGATTGGCCACTTGCAAGCAAAGCACCAATGAGTCTCTTCTTGGCTTTTCCTTATAAATTGGCAGACTTGTTCATTTGTAATAATCTTCTCCAATTTTGTAAAGAGCACAGCTCTACAAATTTTCCACTTGAATCAATAAAATATAGTTTTTACCTATTTCTTAGATGGATACCCTGTGTATGTTCTATGTGTTTAATTTGTGTTCAATCATTTTCTTTTAAATGCTCTCACAGGTTTAAATACCAACACACCAGCTATCTACAAAGTATCAGTTTGCAGCTTACAGGTGAAGAGTTCCATTTGGGGTGCAGAAATAGAGGAGGTCACTTACAGTATGCATTCCACAGCATCTTGGTGAGTCCCTGTTTCCTTTATTTTTCATTAGAACCTCCCTATGATTCCAGCAACCTGGTCTTTTCTGCCAAGTCTTAGTGTATATATGTTATTTTATCTGATCCCGAGTGTGAATGTGGGAAGGTCATCTGGTTTTGGTGTATCACCTTTTTAGAGTAGGCTGTTTGTTTTCCTATATTTTCTTCTCTTTTCATCCCCCAGTATATCTATATATCTATATTTTGCACTACCTAAAACAAACAAGATATATCAGAGGGAACTAGCCCATACCTAGAGACTCTCCTCTCCTGCTTCACCATCCCACAGGCGAGAGAGGAGTTTCCATGTTGCAGGGAGAGGGCAGGAACCTATTTTCCTGCCACCGGGTGCAATCTCCAGTGTCAACAACTACCAAATTATTTCTACACTTAAAAGTCTAAATTCCTTCCCTTAGAATCTATCTTAAATATATCATTTATGAAGAGATTTGTCATCAAGATCTATTAGCACAACTAGAGATTTTAAATGATAATCAAGGTATAACCCTCAATCGCCTTCATGTATATCAATAATGAATAAAATAAGGATTTAATCAGCATTTAAGGAAATGAGAGTTTAATATCATCAACCTTGTCCTTAAATAAAATAAACATTTCAAAAATATGAAATGAAGTAAATGATAAAAGTTTGATCCTAATTGGATTGGACCCTATCTATCACTCATAAGTATAGATCTGGGGCATATCGTTTGGCCTCCCCTAATGGAAAACTAAAACATAAGCCTTTTAATGATTTGTATCTATTTACTTTCTTCTACTACTAATAATCCTATTACAAACTCTAATCAACATAAATTCTCCTAAAAACCCTATCCCCTATTTTGAACATATCTCATAATGATAGAGAATCGTGTGGATTTCTAGTAGTATACTAGTTTTATCCTTAAAATTAAACACCTTGGATTTGTTCATATCATGTTCTCATAGATTGGCTCTATTTCAAATAGATTGATGTCATAAATCATTATATAATAACAATCCATCACCCTAAAATCTTATTTTAAGGGAACATCACGAGGCCTTATTTGCTAGCTTAATGTTTTAAAGTTTAATCCATAACAAAAAAAAGGTTTGGGATATTAAAATCAAGAAAAGAATAAAAGATAGACTAGTCCCTCAAAGGAATAATCAATTAAAATGAAAGTTGATCCCTTGAAGGATAAGTACTAAGATATATAGAAATAAATAGACCACTCCCTTGAAATATGACTATGTGCCTATGATTCAAGAAACTACCCACATTGATTACTTTCTTATTAAATTCAATTCATGTAAAAATATATTTAATCAAAATTATAATTATATCGTATAAAATCTTCCCACATTGATTATCTTTTATTTCTAGACTTCCCACATTGATAATTTTACATTTATCCATGGATTAGCTTAAGGTTTAAAAGCTCAAGAACATAAAGCAACATGTGTATTTTTGGAGAATTAAGTGTTTCCCATATTCCTATAATCCCCTTTCTTTAAAACCAAGGGTTTATGAACTTGGTTGATAAAATATTATTAATGATTTTCATTAGTATTGGATAAAAGGGTATATATTCATAAAAAATAGGAGGCCTAGCATTGGTTATGGTCCTAACCAATTATGAGTCATGCATCCTTAATTAGTTAATTAAATATTATAATATATGAAAAAATCACATAATCAATAATCAACCATGATATAAAATCCCATCCATATAATCTAATAAGCATAGTAAAAAATAAAAGCCACATAAATATCATCCATG
The DNA here is from genome assembly GCA_037957365.1 of Torreya grandis. Lineage (NCBI taxonomy): Eukaryota > Viridiplantae > Streptophyta > Pinopsida > Cupressales > Taxaceae > Torreya > Torreya grandis. The sequence goes on along the minus strand of JARHVA010003818.1, from coordinate 1,255,278 downwards.
TAATATAAAAGCCATGGCATAATATGTCATTAATCCATAGAGAATTGTAAATTATCACATGTAAATAAAAATCCCTAATCCACTTCTAGTCCATTTAAAGACCACACATACAAATCCATAATCATGATAAACCTATATCACATAATCTAAATATCATAATCCATGTAAACATTGCCTAATAATATATGAAGGAACTAAAATTAAATGTTATATAAATGTAATTTGTATAATACAATCCATTATCATGTAACACAATATCATGTAATCAATTTCAATAAAACATATAATCATGAATATATATATATATATATATATATATATATATATATATATATCCACAAATCAAATATACATCATAAAGTGTCATAATGAGTAATATATACAAAAAGCCAATCCATATGGTATTAGTATACATAACTATTATGTGAACTAGATCTGGCTCAGGTGGATATATAAACCCCCTTCAAAACTCTCCCCTCCATATCATCATTCATCCCTCATGTCCCTTTGTGGCACACTCCCACACTAGTTTTAGTCATTTGTGCCCATCATGGTTTCTGACCCTGCTTGGCTAGGTGGTTGGCATATCTAGGAATCTCTGATAAATGGTTTATAACAATCTAATCATAATATCATATTTCCACTACCACCTCTTAATATTTATCTAAGCTCACACTCCATGGAGGCCCCATCCTCCTACCATGTCCCCCTCTTCTTAAAGTGGATCTTGACATTGCTCCCCCTATTGCACTAATATTACCCATAGTCTCTCTCACTTTCATGATATTTATCATGTACTCAACATGCCTCATCATAATTTTGATGTAATGCATCATATTACCCCATTAATTTTTTATATATGCATTTAAATGGTTTCAATAAAAAGCCACTCTAGAGTATTATGACTTGATTTTATCACTCTCAGCCATAATAGCTTGTATGTCCCCCTACCCATCTCCTCTTGTAACCTATGCATCCTCCATCTCCACATCCTCCACCTCCTACCTATGGTGCACCACCCTTTCCTCTCACCCTCCATACTACTCTAACCACCACAATAAATATTCCTTTATCACCCCAATATTATCTATCCCCTCCCCCTCTGGCTCTTTCTCTACTAGTTACTCTAACCATGTAACATGTGGCTTAGGGAGCTCCACCTCCAAGTCATCTCTCCTATAGACTTGAGATGCCTTAAGTAGATCCTTTGATATCCCAAACTATCATCATATGCACCCAAACTAAAATAGCTCCACATGCTCTAAGCATCTCCCCTATAACCACCTAGCTCATTATCATACTGCTAGTTCTATTTCCATCCTTAGACATATGGGAAATTTGACATAAGGTCTCCATATAACATCATCCTCTTCAAGCTCTTCTAGTACCTATCTATAAAAACATAAGTCTTAGACTCTCCTATCTCCATGTCGATAGGCAAAGTCATCCCTCCACCTTAAAAAGTCAACATTGAAAGAAAGCATGTGTTAGCCCATCTATGGAAGTTCTAATGGTTATACTAGCATGTTATCATAAGCCTAGCACTACAAGGTCAAATTATAATTCTTTATCCTACCAACTAGCCATAAAAACATTAAAAAATAAATCCTAAAAAATACTTAATGATTTTTAAAAAAAATTAAAAAATATATATGCACTACGTATTTATATATAGAGAGTCTAAAACATATTTTTTGATTAATTTTAATGACCCAAACTCAATATTTTTGAGGATAAGATGAGAGTGTATGTATCCTTTTTATTCCAAAAGTAGGACAAACTATTATTCTTTGACCCTATAACATATAAGTAAATCAATTCCATAATGTCATTACATCCTCCACCCTAATAATTTCCTATATATCTATGTCAATAGGGTCAGAGCCCATGAAAATACTATATAGTGCTCCCACATATTTGCCAACACCTCTATTAGGCTCCATGTGAATATCCCTCATCTTGAGTCTAATATTTCATAGAAAGAGATGGATAACATTATCATGGTCATCACTCATCTCCCATCCTAGTCTTAATCATACAAGGCCTCAAAACTAAAGCCTCCTTTTTTAAATCTAGTGTCTACAACATCATCCCTAAACAACCCATGTCAACATAGTTGCCTATATTCTCTCATCAATTGGAATTATCTCTATTCCTTGTATAAAAAACTAGATTATATTTTAAATATCCTATAGGGTTACTTTTATCTCCCCTATCAATAAGAAAATGGTCCTTGCATTCAGATCCCATCACTCTAGTAGTTTCACTAGTAAACTATGATCCTAGTGTACTTAGAAATAGTGGTGAAATCCTCCTAAATTGACCACCTTGATATACTCCCAAATTGTATCTCCCATAACATCTTGCAAATGATCTATCAAAAGTGTCACTTGATCTTATATCACTATCAAGACACTTTCCTACAATTTAATATTCCCCTTAGATTCATTTAGTTTTCTACATCATCCTATCCTTTATGTTTTGCTTATAAACCTAAGGCATTAGCATCGACCCTTAGTGGATTGATCATGATTATTTATGGATCATCATTGAATATTAGATCAACATCTATACCTAAACAATTAATGGATGATCCTTAGGGATTAAAAATAAATCCTCTTAGGATGGATGTCAATCTTTGTAAAACCCTAACTACCCTAAACCCTATCTTACACTAGCTCAAAATTTAAAAAATTCAAAAATTTACAAAAAAACAAAACCTTAGTTACCCTCACCTCATCGTGTGGTTTTTAGCTCATCATCCACTCCTACCATCCTCCATCATATATATCGGTCACTCCATTAACATGAGTTAAATTTATTTGCTCTTACTCAACTCATTCAATCTCATTTTCAAAATGAGTATCAAATTCATTTGATGTCTTATTTGTATCCCTTTTGGATTGATGGTTATTATTTCATGACCAACATAAATTCCCCCCTAATTGACATTAATTTTTTATATTGATGGTGATTTGGACCTTTTTAGGATCCTCAGCACTACTTGAAAATATCTTGCATCCTTTCATGCCTATTTCAAGGCCACTTAATTAATCCTTTGTCATAAATATCCTATCTTTTATTACCCAACAATAATATCTTGTGGACATAGGCCCCTTATTGGTCTCATAGTCTTTAAGAGATATATAAATGTTTTAGTGTTTATCCCTATGGATCCTAAAAATGTACCTCATTTTGGGAGCACTATGTCCCTAGGTAGTGCACACATGCCAATCACATTGAATGGTTTGGTTAGACCATCCTAGCCTTTTCCCTCTTAAGTACCTTTGATCGATCTTGCATGTTCCTAGTTTTGGTAATCTATTACTTGTTTGCCTTGGGGAATTCCTATTAAATATATATTATATCTTGTTAGTGAAGTATTACACTTTATACCTATCCTTACATCTTTAAAACTCATTTTCTATTTACCCTATCCATTACTATTTTTATTTTCAAACCCTTCTCTATCTCATTCTCCCTCACCAAATCTCAATTGAGGTGGAATAACTCCTCATTAAAACATGGGGCATTATACCCAGCTTAAGACTTGTCTTGTGATAGGTTATCATAAACCTATCAACAAAAATGGGCAAATGTAGATACTATAAATTTATGCCATTTTATTATGAATATGTCTTACCCCTTTTCATCCATTTTACATTGGTTAATATAATTTTGCTTTTTACTACCTAAATGCTGTGTAAATAATCTAATTAATTACTATTTTACTTAGGTAGCTAGTTAACCACCCCTAAATCCTAGTTAAATATCTCCAAGCCTAATAAGGGTAAGCTATTTTAACATTCCTAACAACCTTACCATACATGAGCTTCATAAAAACCAATTTTAACCAAATTTTTATCCAATATCTTGAGTTGTTAGAAATAAAAACTCAAACTTAGAAAAAATTAGTAATATTTCCCATAATCATCATTGATCCTGTTAAGATCGACATTGATTTTTAGTTGGGCTAACCTCAGCTTATGGATCCTAATTTTTACACACTAAAATTCTAACAAAATTCCCCTAGATCATTATGGAATAACTCCATCCCAATTCCAATCTACCCACTCTCTGCCCAAATACAACCATATCCCTGTCAATGAGGTATTTATATACATCCCAGGAAGCTTTTACAGAGATAATTTTGTTGTGTATTTGATTGGATTCATATTACTATATTATTATTTTGTATTCTATTTGTTATCATAAGTCTATTTAAATAAATTAATGACCATCTTAGGAACATTTTTGGATTTGTTAAATCCCTCATTAAGTCCCACCCTGAGTCTTTTAGAACTCACTTCAAACATCAACCATGATTATCTTTGTATCAACATTGATCACTTGATCAATATTGATTCTGAGATAGTCAGCATCTATCCCTATGTTTTCATTTATATCTATAATCTAAGACTAGATTATCAATCATAAATATTTCCAATTTACTATCTTTATGTCCTAAAATTATGCATTTTTATTTCTATTTGTTTATTAACATTATGCATTGCTTAGTGTTATGCATGATGTGGTTTCAATTCATGACTTACCCATAGTTCCTTATCCTTTATTCACTACTGAAAGTGACATCTCTTTTGAGTTATGACTTTGCATGATTGTCTTTTCCCTGACTCTAGAAGCCATCACCAATCAACTTGAAGTAATCCAAGAATAAGAGGACTTAGTTGTAGCATAATGAAATAAATATTTTGATAATATCTATAGAGTAGATTGATTTGTTTCATTTTAGTTTCATTATCTTATCACATGATTTATTATAATTTATCTTATTATATTATTTGATTGATTGAATAAATAATGGATTAGCATCCCTCTAGGGAAGTGTATCACTTTATATAATTGATCTTGTATCAAGAAATCTACCCATCTCTATTATTAATCAATCTTGTCCAAGTTGTATTTATTTTATAGGTAATCCTTCCTAGATAAAAATGATTTCCCACTTCACTAGATCAATGGTGTACATTCCCATCATAGGTATTCCTCTTTTAAAACCCTGTATCATTTCTAACTTTAATAAGATATTTTTATTAATAAAATTAACTAAAAAAATACTAAAACATATGGATCATAGTCTCCTTGATAAAAAAAATAATGATTTTAATGTTTGCATGTCTGAATAATAGCATAATTCTTGTGATCACAAGTTGGGTAGTTTCTTACCAGCGTGGTGAACATTTCATTGTGGTAAGTCACTAGGTGACCATATTGAGTGAGTACTAATCTAGGTACAAAATTAGAGTTTTATTTCTTGAGATAAAATTATTATTGAAGATCTTGTAATATGAATAATAATGTGGAACAAAGTTTGCATTTTAATTCATAGAATTGTTTTTATTGTGCATATTTTGAGATGAACTTTTATTTATGACTATATTTGGTAACTTGATTTAGATTCAAAGTTATAAGAGAAATACAAAGTAAAAATATCCTATGTAGATTTTATTATCCCAAATAGATATGATTATCTATGGGATTCTTTGGATTTGGAAATTCCTAAATGACATTAATCTTGGTTGGGTCTATCTGTACTAATTATGTATCTATTATATTGCCTATATGTATCTCTTCCATGTAAAATGAACATTGATCGATGTTTTCATATATATTTTTTGAAAAGTGTAAATCACTTTTTTATATGGGACAAATGTTCATATTTGATCTAGGACTTAGGAGGAGACACATTGGACAACCTAGTTAAAGTAGTTTAGAGGTTTTTATATGGTAGTGATTTAATGAATGATAGAAAACATGAAATAGTAATGTAGTAAATCATAATGAAAGCAAGATCATGATAAAAACATATGTATAATTGTAATATAAAAGTTTTATTATGCCAAGTTATTTGCAATCTGAGAGAACAAATGATGTTTTTAAATAACTTCGTAATTCTAATCATATATGGTTATACTCAATGTGATGCTAAACTAAACTAAATGAAAGTGTACATAAATATACAATGCAAGAAGATTAAGTGTCGAATTAATTTTTATAACATTTAGTATCAACCACTAAGTTTGGTGATGTGACTAACTATTATTATTGATGAGTTTCTAGTTATAGTATTAAAAATGTAGGAGGTGTGGGGTAATGAAGGATTAGAATTACAAGGGATAATTTAGCACATAGGTACAAAACCTACTAACATAGTTATCGATATTAGTGTATGGTAAGATGAGTAGATGTAGTAATGTGAAGTATCGTTTAGTGACCTAGATACTTCTAGAACAGTCACCCCTCATTAAAGAAGAATGGCCCCAATTGTGTGTTGTTTCATAAGAATATGTGGAAAAAAACTTTCAACCTAAAATTATATAAACCATTTTCCCTAAGAAAGGAGTTTAACCTACTTTGAAAATTTAGAAGAGAGTTATCTCTTATTAAAATATCAATTTGACCTAAGAATCAATGACTTGATCTAATTATATTATAATACTATAATCTTATAACACCCATCTCTTATAATTTTAGTCCTCTCATAGATTATTTATTTGTCCTTATAGTGGATGAATTTTTTACTTTCTTGTACATGGGTTTTGTGCACTTTACCCTATTAGATATCATAATTTTAACCACAATACATTTAAAATTCATTTCATATTGTAACTAAGACCTAATTATATATTTAATGATGTCACTTCACATAATTCACTCGAATTGGCAAATATGGAAGTCAATCTCTAAAATATGTTTTTAAGATGATTTAAATTATTTTTTATTTTATCAGAGGAGGTGTGCTTGGAATTGTGGATCATGTTATTGTTCCTCTAATTTCTTAAAATTAATTAAATGTCTAGTCTTCTCTATCATTCATGAAATTGATTGATGATGGCTATCCATTGAACCTTTCCTTCAAATTGAAAATTAAATCTTAGTAAGAGGAAGAAATAGTTGAAAAAATAAATTATTACTCTTCTAACCAAGTTTGTGAAACATATTATAATTAGAAGTTATTACATATCACTTTAATATTTATATAGTGAAAATAATTATGTTTATGATGACATAATAAGAAAAATTGCATGGTTCTAAATCAAATTATAATTTGATATGTGTGTATAGTTCAAGACATATAATTCATGTTTGTTGGAGGATATGCATCCCAAATTTGGTTTACCTTTCCCATTTAATCTAACCATATTCAATTTTTTGGTATTTACATGCAAGTAATATTAATGATTCGTAGATGGAATATAGGGAATTAATATGTTTTTTACCAAACCTAATGATTTTGAACATTATGTTATGCCCTTTTGCTAATGATCTCCATATAATTTTTTCTTGTAAATTAGATGCATGGAAAGTGGGTACAGGGTCCATTGAGAGATGAGAGTGACAAATGTGTGTAATGAGTCTCACAATAATATTTTTACATTCATTAAAATCTAAACACTTTTTTTTTCGTGTTGATGTTTGGAATAAATATGCATACTTTACCAACTCTTAATTTTCCAAAAACTCTTTGTTTTTTAACTTGATATATGAATCTAAATGAGTATTTTAAGCTTAATTTATAAATAATTACATAATAATATAGAGCTTTTTTTAATTATTTGAAATTTTTAAATTTTTATTCATGTATTAAAAGTGCATAATTATTTGTTTTTTTATGGAAGACTTACAAGTATAAGATATTAATAATTTTGAATCTGTGCATTTATTATCTAAACCTATTTACAAAATTTATGTAGTAATATTAAATAAATCCAACCTTGATCTATGTGACATTGTTGAAGAAGGATGGATTGTTGCTG
>JARHVA010003818.1:1235000-1242500 GCA_037957365.1 Torreya grandis | reverse complement strand
TAGCCATCACTCTCTATTGAATCCTATTATTCTTGTTCCTTTTGAGATCATGATTATGTAGTTTCACCATGATGAAAGTTTATTTTTCTCCATTACCTTTCATAATCCATGCCCATTTTTCCTTATACCCTATGTGCCACTCGTATGAATAGGGACCTATTCAGTTACATGTTTGCACTTTTTCCTTCATTGTTTACCACTATACAAACAAAATTTTACTCATCTTAGGAAAAAAACCAAAATTTTACTAGTATATATGCCAAGGGGATACTATTATAGTTTATTTGAAGCCATTCCCCCCTCTAATCTCCCTACTCCATCATATCACACTAGGAAACATCCTTGCATGTTCACCTGAGGCATAAAGAGAGAAAACATTCAATGTAGGTTAGGGTTAGTTGCATGCAATTTTAACCAAGTATACATTATATTGTGATCCATTGGTCATGTGCATCAAGACTTTGGAGTGTGTAATATATTTACCTATAAAACATGGAAGAAAGAGTGCACTTATATAAACATAACATAGACACACATTATAATATAAGTTCACTATCCTGCTAATGAGTCTAAATCTGATAATGTTATACTATTTTGATAAGCATACAACATCATTCCATTACTTATCAACTCAATATTACAAGTATTGAAACATGATCAAGGGCATTAGAATCAATTTAAACTATTTACTTTATAGGAATTTTTATCACCTTATTATCACTTGCCAATCCCCCCATCTCTGGGCCTTATGCCTCCACCAGCATTTATTTTATTAATGCCTTATTTTTATAAGTGTCAAAATATCCTTGCATGTCATTAGGTAGCTCATTTAAATTTAATGCCTTTCCCACCCATTTATTATTCAAATGTGCTCAGATCAAGGTTAGTTACCTCACTATCCTTCACTATTTACTAGTTATCTATCATAATTAGGTTTTCATTCATAAAGTATGTCATTTACTTTTTATAAATCATGTTGACTCAAACAGGTCCATCACTATTAGGTTGTCACTTCTAATAACCTTTTTACTATCTTTTTTGGCTCACATATACCTTGTTAACAAACTCTAATATGTTTGCATGTGTATAGAGGGGTTTGGTCTAGAGTTATTATAATTTTCTTGCATACACCTTGTTTCCTTTGTATCACATGTATAAAGTGTGTGTGAGGTTAAACACTATATTTTAGTCAAGAAATATATTTATAAAGTGTATTTTAGTCATGAAAAATATTGGGAAAGTGTATTTTAGTCAATAAAAATATTGGAAATGACATTTTGGTGTCAGATCTCAGGTTCAACATTGGGAACTCTGGGTAAATCAGTATGTTTGGCTCAATTATATGTCATGGATGACATAAAATAGGTTACATACCTTTATATTGGTCTATGATGGTTATAATTTTTTTTAAATATGCCTTGTATATATGGAAACACTATTATGACCTATGATTGGCTAGATATTTATAAAAACATAGAATGCATGTACATCTTCTGATGTAATTTTTGTAGACACTGAGAACTTTCAACCTGACAACTATTTTATAGTGTTATTTTTAGACACAATTGAGATCCTTCAGTGATTTATGATTATAGCGGTGACATGATTTTTAAATTTTTGGACTAATAAATTAATTATTTGTGGCATGTTTACAACACTAATCCAACTTCATTATGTTGTGTATTGTACTCTTTCTACTCATTATTGTCAACCCTTGTGACTTGATGTTACTAAAGAAATATTTTACCCATTTTAACCTTTGTGGAAACATATATATATATATATATATATATATATATATATATATATATATGTATATATATATATATATATGTATATATATATATATGTATATATATATATATATATGTATATATATATATATATGTATATATATATATGTATATATATATATATGTATATATATATATATATATGTATATATTTATGTGATTATTCTTACTTTAAACCCTATATGTTCATATAATTATACAACACTTATAAAACCATCTCATCCTCTCTAAGTATCAAAATTATTGTGTAACCATAATGTATGTAATGGTGAAAACTAATGATCACCCTCTATAGTTAATTAAATCCTTATAAATGTCATCCAGCATGTGATATATTTTATGTGTTTATTTTATATGAAAAGGCTTGATAGTGCATCTTTATTTGTTAGTGAAATGTTGTGTAGTGTAACCCTATGTCTTGTCTTTATGTTTGATCATGACACAAGTATGGGGTTTGAGGAAGGTTTAGAACCCTGTTCATGCTAGTTTAACTAGGTTATGGTATATTAGGTGGAAAATATCAGAGGATAAAAACCCACTTTCCCTTATTTATATGAATTTATCCCTAATTAGTTTTGGTTATCTCCATATATTTAATGTATAATGGTCACCTTATGAACATAATGTTCCTTTTCTCACCCTTAGTGGTTGTCAAAAATAATATTTATGTGTACTAATTTTTGTTGAGAGATGTGGATTTGATGATAATTTTATTATTTATCTTACCTCCATGAGTTAATTTGAGGATTTTTTTATGGTTACTTATGTCCTTCTCCCCTAGAGTGGCTTTCCCAAGCCATAAAGTCTATGTGATGTGAATTATTTTCAATATTGTTTTATTAGAATTTATTTTAAATTGATTGAAAAATTATTTTGCATTGAATTGTTTTTCTTATATAGATATTTAAAAGAAAATCAACTAATTTTTTACCTGATTTTGCTTTAATTATAAATTTATTTTATGTTCTTAATGCTTTTCTAGATTACTTGGTCTTAAATTAGTTCTTCATTTTGATCGGTTAATTTTGATTTATTTTTTAATTGTAAATGTTGGTTTATTATGTCATAATGTGAATACTATAAATATATTGTGTGTATTAAGGACAAGATTATCTTGTAATATATTTATAGGTTGTGATGGATAATCTTGTGAGGTCTTGTTTTGAGCCATCCTCTTTCCCTCTAGACATGGTGGTTTTATATAGGATTTAGCTAGAGTACTTACTTTCCTATTTCATGGGAGGTATAATAAGATTAGTTTTAGAGAAGAATGATTTATATTTTATATCTACATTGATATTGATATATTCATATGGCACTTGTTTTATTCAAAGTGCACTCTTGCCATGGGATAGAATTCAACTTGTTCAATATGGTTTTGTCATAGAATGATATTTATCTTACCACATTGTAATTTTTCCATGGATGATCACTTTTCCTTTTATAAATATGATTTACATTTGAATGGAACTTATACTCACATGCTTATATCAGGAGTGGTATGAGTTTTAATCATTTTATGATGGAACTATGGTTTTTAGTTGATTTCATTGGGGGGATTTTAGAAATGTTTGACATCACATGTTTCCTTAATTATCTTAATTATCATTCTTACATAAAGGATTATGTTTATTTAATATGGGGAGAATGTAACACCCCTCTCTTATTTTTATATTCCACTTGTCAATCATTTATATTTTCTTATGATGGATACACTGTCAACTTCCTTATGTGTGTGTTTTGTACACATTATCATGGTAGTTGTTATAAGTGGTGTCTTTAGTTTTGTCAAGGTCAATTAAAAAATATAATCATAATACATTTAAAATTAATTTTATATCATAACTAAGACTCATTCATATCTTGAAGGATGTCACTTGGCCTCATTCACTCAAATTTGGAAAGATAAAAGTCAATCTTTAACATATGTGTTTAAGACAATTTAAATTATTTTTCCTTTTATCAAAGGAGGTGTACTTGAAACTATGGATCAAGTTATTACAAATCTAATTTTCCATAGGAAAGCCAATGTTTGATTTTCTCTTCCATTTTTGAAATTTATTGTTGATCTATATCCATTAAATACTGCCATTCAATACAAAATTAAATCATAGAAGGGGAAATAAATATTAGAAAATAGAAATAATTAGTCTTCTAATTTTTTGTGTAATAGATTATAAGTATAAGTTCTTTCATATCATTTTAATGTTGATATAGTGAAAATGGTTATGTTTATGATGTCATAACAAGAATAAGTTCATGATTCCAAATCAAATTATAATCTTCTATGTATGTATAATGAAAGACATAGAAGTCATGTTTGCAAGATACTCATCCCAGAATTATTTTACCTCTCCCATTTACTCTATCCATTTCACTTTATTGGTATTTTTATGCAACTAATTTTAATGATTCATGGATGGGATATAAAGAATGTAGATGGTTTTTTAGAAAATATAATGCTTGTGAACATTATGTTGTCCCTTTTTTATAATGATATCCATAAAAACATTCTTACACATCACATGAATGGAAAGGGGGTGCAAGATACATTGAGATATGAGGGTGCCACATGCAAGTGTAATTAGTTTCACACTGATATATTTGTCAGGCACCTAGAACAACAAACATGCTCTGATACCACATGTTGGGGAATACGAAACCCCACCGGAAGCACACAATTGATTACCAAATACAAGCAACTTAATATGAAAAAATAACCAAAATCAACAAGTAACTAGAATCCAGAAATAACACAAGATATGAGAGATAATACACAACTTGTATTAATACTCATACAGAAAAGAATACAATAAAGAAGATGCCACTTCTTCTCCACCACCTCTTCAGAGGCTTCCCACACCTCAAGTGAACAGTACTTCTTTCCTCACAGCTCTCTCTCTCTCTTAGGTCCCAACACCCAACTCAAACACTGAGTTGGTGTTCACCTTATACCTATGCTCCACGCACTCCACAAGTGCTCCACACACTCCATAAGTACACACCTATACTCCAAGTAGATCTCTCCTGATACTGCTCCCTGTTGTGTTGCTATCCTATCTGATCTTCAACCTATAGATCAAGCTGGTTCTGCACACCTGTGAACCTTGACCTTGCACACACACACACACACCTACATATCAATGATCTTACTTACCATGTAGATCTCCTATAGAAGCCATGCACACCTGATGACCAAGATCATACACTCCTGAAGAAACCTGTTGATTCTCCAATCCAGCACCCACCTTGGTCCTATGGCACTAGGAGGAACACACCATTGCTCACCTCACACATAGAAGGATCTTATAATAATGTTCTCTTACTCTCTAGCTACAAGTTTACAATACAACCATGAGTCTATTATATAGATCTCATCCAAACAATAATTAGACACCTAGTACAATAATTAGATCTGCAGCTCTCAGTCTATAATTAACACTAAGCATGCAAACACTTGGTTCATCAACCAACTACCTGTAATATACTCACAGTCGAACCACACAGGCGACCGACGCTGGTCCTTGTCCGCCTGGGGGTCACCAATATCATTCGATCTCTAACTGATGCTGGTTGCTTCTTGTCTCCTTCCTATCGATGTTGATTGGCCTGACCGACGCCGGTGTTTGTGACACTCAGCAACCCTTCTGCACCACCCTCCATGTCTGCATCAGTGAAGCTTTTAGCTCCACAACTTAACAATCTCCCACTTAGAGATAAATAGCTGCACTGTACCTGTACCTGTACCCTATCTAATCTATTTCTTGGTTTGTATCCCTCTTCAAGCACAACCCTGAAGACCACCCACCACACAACCTATGGTGTACCTCCTGTCATTTGAGTACCCTACCACATCCGTTCCTACAAACACATGTAGTGAAGTCTTGACCCTAAATAACATGAATCCCTACTGCTGGTCTCTCTCAAATACCTGAGAATCCACTCCTCTAAATTGGCTCCTAACTCTCTGACAGCTCCCACTGCTTGGGAAAACTCAGGTCTATACTAGACCTCATGTGATTTCAGACACTGAACTGTCTAGCCCTTGGTGCACTCTGATTCTGCATCCTGCATCTTGCCAACACCTGATTCACATCAGCTCCCATTGGAGACAAAATCACCCTGTGATCTCCCATGTCCCCCATGTCAAAGAATTTTGCTACTCCAAATTCTTCATAGTAAACCACTGAACTAATCTTACCCTTAGCTCAGCAAAACCCTGTATGTACAATCCTGCTAGCAAACATACCATCCACATATAGCAACAAAATGATGTCATGACTCATCATCCACCTGGTAAGGCAAACCATAGTAGTTACCCTGACATTGACTAAAGTCATGCTTTGTCCTCCACCTGTCAAACCCTGTACCACTATCCTGTAGCTCCTCAAGACCATATGACCTAGTCTTCCATCTCACATATCCATTCTCTCTATTCTTCAACTAAGGAATCCATTCATCTTGCAGTGCTAACATACTAGCTGGCAACCCTACCAAATCTCTCATCTGGTTCTGCAATCTCTCCATGCCACACTCCCACTGTTTCCTGGATGCTTCCTGCTCTACAGTCAGCAACTAGTATAAAGAAGAGGAACAATGAATTTAAGGCTTACTTAGGTCTTCAGTCCTTCGTATGGGTGTTTGAGACTCCTTGACAGCTTTTTGTCCACCCAAAATTTGTTACAGTGACCGACCTCAGCCACCCCACAATCTGCATCTGACTGACATCGGTTCCTGCACCTATCCTGACTACCAACCTACCGATGTCAATGTCCTCCTGCTATCAATGTCAGTTTTCTTGCTGACATTGGTACCTGTGTTTTCTGTGAGTGATGACTTTTTACCCACGAGCTCCTTTGAATCAATCTCCATGTCCAAACTGCCCTGCTCAGAAGTATCCAGCCCCATCCACTGGTCTCTATCCGCCATCTCCTCCAAGAACACCAAGGCTTTCCACTTCTTAAGCCTATCAAATATATCTATCTTCTGCTTAAGAACATGCATCTCCTTCTTGCTCATGTGACCAAGCCTACAAAGCCACGTCTCCGCAATAAAAGAAGAATCAGTAATATAAACAAGTAGATAAAGAGTACCTATTTTCTTACCACCAGCTAATTCAAGTGCATCCACTGTGAGATTTCTCATACACCTCTCATCACCCAACTCTTTTAAAGAAATTAGCCACATCTCCAAACCTGGGACCTGCATGACCTCCTTCAACACCCATGTGTTGGCTGCCTGTAATTTCAGCTTCACTTCCCCTTTGCCTATTATTTGGCAAGGCTCACCAGCTCCTCTATCTGGGGCTGCATGGAAAGAGGCAACTGAATCTATAAGACAAGATTCAACTTTATCCAAGAAACCTCCCAGAGCATCCTGTGCCACATCACCTGCAACATCTGCTTCTTCAGTTCCTTCATGCTGATCTTCCACAAACCAATAATTTCCTTTTACTTGCTCTTTCTTTCCATCAGAACATAAGTGACCATCTGTGCTTTTTAACTCCTCCATCCTTAGCTTACTTTGATCTTCCATTGCTCTGCTCCCACTCAATCAAAAACCCCTAAGAGTGACATGTAACCAAACACAAAACCGCTTCCTGCAACCTTAGCTCTAATACCACTTGTCAGGCACTTAAAACAACAAACATGCTCTGATACCACGTGTTGGGGAATACAAAACCCCACCAAAAGCACATAATTGATTA
>JARHVA010003818.1:1107500-1230000 GCA_037957365.1 Torreya grandis | reverse complement strand
TTTGTTTTGCAAGATATAATGTTTCCAATGCTTAAAATCCAAAAATAGTGTAAAGCTCACAATCATATTTTGGGTAGTTCCTTACCATTGCAGTGATTGTTTCACTATGGTAAGTAAGTAAGTAACTATGTTGAGTGAAAACTTATCTAAGTGAAAATTTGGATGCATATGTCTCAAGATCAAATGGTTTTTTCAGTTTTAGTAAATAAAGTACTCATGTGGAATAGATTATGTGTTACGATTCATGAAATGATTTATGTTATGTGCCATTCTAGTTCAAATTTTATTTAGAAACACCTTGGGTAACTTGGTTTAGAATATAATTCACATGAGATAAGCCAAATATAAACCCTTGTATATATTTTCCAATCACAAAAATGTATTAATATCTATGATAATATTTGGTTGTGGCCAATCCTACATGTCTTGAATCTTGGATGGGTCAACATGCACTCTTTGTGTGTCTACAATGTATCATAAATATTGAGTTTGAGGTATGGAAAATCAATATTTTTCCATGTTTGCATACAGATTGTGTTTATAGAAAGTGTTAATCACTTGCTCTATATGGCATAGATTTTCATACTATTTTTCTTTAAGATAAAGATTTTGTCAAGGTAAATATTACAAATTAAGTAGTGAATGGGCATATAATACCATTCATAATCTACATGAATGTAGTTATATCATTGATCAAACCAAAAATCATTACTAACCATTCAAACAAGCCTTATTTGGCCTTGAAGTTTGTCTTTCATATCTCTGTAGGATCAATAGGAATATGATGATACACAAAATTAAGTTATATTTTTTACCATGATATTTTTGAATTTGGTAATTAATGCACATCCTCCATATTCTAGAATTATTTGGTGTTATCAAACTGGGCTTTTGTAAAGTGATGAACTAGTTTGATATTCACTTTATCAATTAGTTCATGGATATTTCACTTAATTTATTCATTTTTTTAGAGGATATTCAATATAAATAAGCATTAAGAAGAGGAAATCCAAAGATCATATCAATAGTATGCTTTACCATAAAGTGTGTAGGCACTTGTATTGGTAGGTGAAATACATCCTATTCTCATTTCAATTTGAGATACAACTTTATTACTTCTAGCATTGATGTTGGAAGATATGTAGTAATAATTAGTCCCACAAGGAATTTATTTCATTCAGTTATTACTAGATATGACTAGACTCTTGCATTGTTTGGTCTAATGAGTGATAGATTTGGAATTAATTTTGGTATATGGCACTTCATATCACCAACATTTATGACACCATTTCTTGGATTTTCTTCATATATAATGTTAGTGATAAATATATGGTTGACTTAGTAGAATATCACATACCTCTAATGGAGAGACATCACAAAGGACTTATCTTGAAAGGGATTGATGTTGAAAACCACTTGATATCATTGATTTATGTCTTTCCTAGATCTTGTATTGAACCATACAATGTAATATGGTTGTGGGTGAGGCGTAAGTGGAAAGTTCAATCTATGAACTAATCTAGGATAAATCAGGTTCTTCTAACTTATATTATTAATAATGAAGTCTAATTTTTGGGCATTGATCCACATTTGATAATGTAACCATATTTATGATTCTTATATTTACATAATGACAATAGAGATGTTTATGATAACTAAAATGACACTAGGCTTAGAATCCATGATTTATTTACCTTTATATGATGATGTGGGGATGCTACCCATTACCTCAAGCTATGAAATTAAATTTTTCCTAATGCAGTGTTCTTAATTTGAATAATTGATGGATTTTTTAACAAAACATCACTTCCCAGTCTTGGAATATTTAGTTTGGTCATATTATGGTGGTTACTTCTTATTTTGAGGGTGCTTTGTTGTTAGAGGTTCCTAGGTTCAGCAAAACATGCTAATTATAGGGATAGATTTTGTGATTTAGGGGAGAGTTTGAGGAAAAGGATAAATAATTGAAAGATATTCAGTTATATACTAAGATCATATATGTTTAATACAATCTTAGGTAATCCTACGAGGTCTACTTATATAGATACACAATGGCAATACTCAAGTGTGGATACATAGATGTTATCTCATAAAGGAAAGACCTTGTAGTGATCAACTAACATAATAAATCTTCTAAATATTGGAATTAGATCATAGATATTTCTCTAGGAATGATATAATTACATAGAGATCTTATGAAATAACACCTAATAACATAGTAATCAGATTTACATTACATAAAACATAGAGCCCTTTCATGACAATTAATATTACAAAATAAATTGGCTCACAAAAAATATAAAATATAATATGGAACACAAAACCATCATATTAATCACCAATTATTGAATCTTACTTATAACTATTTATACTATTAAGTTACTCATTACACTTTCATCCTAGATATCCAAAGTCTACACTTAGTGTTTCATGTGCTCATAAAAAACATAATCAAAGGTCACCATATAATATTATCAAACCCATTCTAATAAAAGTTTAAATAATACATAATCCTAAAAACTATATTGTTGTAACCATGTTATCTATCCTTAGCATTCAGGTATGTTATGTTGTAGTCTATTACTAAGGAGTATATGTACATGATCCTAGTTGGATTTAGAATATCATCATTAAAATATTTTAGAATAGATGCTAACCAATAATAATCCATGGTACCTATCCATGTGGGACATTCAAATTTTCACATGGTTAATGTGTACATTCCTTGACTAATACTTTTATAAACATAAACTTTTGTCTCATCCTAAGAGAACATCACAAAGAGATCAAAGTACATAGAATAAAATATAGGTAGAAAATACATGAATTTTAGATTAATCAAGGTGTTGTTTGATGGTTTTCACCCATGTCACACTAATTATTTGTGCTCATGGGTTTTCAACTAAGTATTAATCCATTCTACTACCCTTTTTGGTTTTCAATTAACTAGCAAAACTAAATGGTTTCCCTTTATGATTTTCAACTAAACTAGCCTTGCATGTCCATGTAGTCTTATCAAATATAAAAGTAGAATTTTAAAATTTCTCATGAATAAAAACTTAGCTAGATAGAGGAGGCATATGTGAAGAACATACGTGGTCAATGGTTGCAAAGCTGATGGAACACTTTGTAATGAACTAGTAGCATCAATTTTCTTCTAACACAACTACTACTCAAGTTGACTTACAAGAATAATGGAGGGTAAATTAACCAATAGAGTGATGGTATGATCAAAATTATCCACATCCATCTTATATTCCTACTAGTCAATTAAGTACTCCTAAACACTCTATAGAAGTTCTAACAATGAAATATGGGCATACAACAGTTGATAAGTATCACTGTTAGCTATAGCAAGAGGAGAAAATTTAGTAGTAGCTATTTTGATGGAGATATCCACATGAATATAAGTGATCTTATCAACATGATTTTCTTCTTATATTCTTGAAAATTTACTTTTCATCATTTGAGTCTGTCAAGTCTGTAACTAGTGCATGAAGTCTTGAACTTGCATGAATGCTATAAATACAGATTCAAACCCATCAAAAGTGACAAAGGGATCAATAATTTTAGATTTAGAATAACTCATAGTGTTAAACTTAGGAAACACACTATTTCATACCACATATAATTGTATTTTCTAATATATAAATTGATGCACCATAGTTGAGGCCTAACTTATCATGATGGTGAGGTCATATTGATTAACCTCCAAGAGTTTTCATAATTTAGTCAAATCCTCCTTAATGGTTTAAATTTTTTTATTAATATTGGTGATGTGTTATATTCCCAACAAATCATGTGTAAGTTGGTCCACTATCTTGGAAGGTTTCATGTGATCCAACATAAATATAGGGCCTATAACTTGGGAGTAGAGAGTTGGACAAGGATATTCAATGAAATTGATAGTATTAGTGATGACACCTTATAGTTAAATGTTATCCTTATTTAATTAAGACACCTTATTTTATAAATAAATAATTTTTTAAATTATGGACTCCTAAAATGTTGAAGCACCTTCCATCTGTTTGGCCAATGATAACTTAGAAACATCTAAAGATGATTTAGTGGTAGGAAGAGGCGTTACTGATATAATAGTGGAGGTAGTGGTGGGAATGTGATGAAATGGATCTCAGGGGAATGATAAAATGGTAAACTATTATGGTGTGGAATGAAAAACCATATGGGCTACATACTAAAATTATGATGTTGCAATTGAATCTTGTTTTTTTGAAGCCTTACCTTGGTTTGGCATGGGCTGGCAACTGGAAGTAGTACAACCTCAAGCTAATCTAGAGGGGTGGTGTGGTCCTTTGGTAAAATTTTTTATCTTTAGTAATTATGGTCATTGATGGAGGCTAATTAGAATATGCACAAGTCATATTATCATCTATTCTAATACTTTTATTTTTCTTATTTGGGAGTTTTTAGAGTGATAGGTTGTGTCTACACTACCTACATATAAATCTTATGCTTGGCCATATATTTGGTCTATTTATTTGATAACTCAATAGTGATGTTCATTTTTGGCACTTTTTAAACCTCAACAAACTTATTTTGTCATGCCTCATCATCTTCAATCTACGTTGGTAGGATGGTGGTTTCTAGTGACACTTGAATGTTTGGCATTGTTTGTTATGGAACTTCCTCCAAAGTCATTATTATTTGATCCCTTCTCTACTAATATGTCTCCTCTAGATCCTTTTTCTCTTCTTATTTCTTCTCTTCTTTTCTTTTTTTACACTCTACAACTCATTACACTTCTTCTTTTGTAGCTTGTTTATCTTTAGGAATTTGTGCATCCAACACCACCTCTTCAATATAAGTGAGAGGTTCATTTGATTGAGAGGAATAATAAACAAAAATAGACCCATGACCCATTTACCATGACACATAGCCCTTTTATTACCCAAATTTAGGAAAATACTCATGAATTGATGGTGTGGTTCACCCAAAATAGGCTAGAGCTACTATAGATTATTACACAGTAGTTGTGACCTCCTCATCTTCCTCCTTAGAGACAAGTTTTTATCACCATAGAGTTTAACACTTGAGTTGAATAGATATTTAGGGACTCTTGGAAATAGGATCAATCTATAGGGTTGAGATGACAAGCCAAATCCACCTTCTATAGTAATTTCTTCTTGTATTCTCTTGAGTTTGGATTATTCACCCATAATGTCAATAATAATAGACTATGAACAAGGTATAAGTTATACCCATAGATGTTGAGGCACCTTATTTTAGATTTGGACTATACATACCATCTTATTTTTTATACATATCACTGGCCATGTCTACAAGCATAGTCTAGTAATCTTCCTCTTTATCATTTTAAATGTTTTCCCACTAACATTATGTAGTGATCTGATGAATATGGGGTTCATGTTACTAGTTCTTCTAACTATGAATCTTATTTCTTAGAGGAGAAGGTGATCAATGACTTGTAGGAGCTTTATGCTTCCCTTGATCTAGTGGAGTATATGTCATCACATAGGGTTATGTAGTGTTCATAGGAATGGGAAGATCAGGTGGAACTATTTTTAGTGGAGTTGCTTTATGTGTGGATAGAGTTTTCTATTATGCAACTTCCTTCTATGTCAAATGCATGTTAATAAATAAAGATAAAGATGTAAATGGAGAATTTAGGAGTACATGAATATTGATATAAATTCAATTTTCAAGATTCATGAACACCACATGCTATTCTATAAATTGCATCACACATAGTCAAATTCTAGGGTTACTAAGCACCGATTCCATGAGTCCATCCCACCATACACTAAATGTTGTTAATGTGTGAGATATCCACTTTCACTATGTTTCTAAATGAGGTTATGAAATTTGATTTATATCCATTAATCAACATATGGATGTAGTACACCTTTTGGATACTTACACTATGTAAACCCAAGCAATAGAACCAAAAATTGATATTAAAAAGTTTATCATGCAAATGTGATGAATTTTGAAATATTGTTTATAATATTTAGGACATGAAATTTTGGTGAATTAAATTTTTCCTCCTTATGAATCATGTGATAAGCAATATCAATGAGTCCTTTTATGGCCTTTATGAATTTTATTATTTTCTAAAATCGTGTAGTAATGCACTCTACTAAAATGAAAACTACTTCATTGGGGATGTCATCTAAGGGAATTCCATGATTTCCTTAAGTATAGGCCTCCTTAATTTTAGGTAGAATCAATAAATATTTTGATTTATAAGGCCCAAGAGGGCATACTCATGCCACCATGACTGCAACCTTTTCCATCTCAACTTCATTCACATAGATTGTGATGTTTGCAGACAAATATATTTTTCCATATTTAAATTTTCCTATCACGAGTTCCATGATATCACTGATTTGGCCAGACTTAGGCAACCTAATTAACCTCTCAAAATCAATGTTACATGGCCTATGTATTTTTGCAAGTTCTAAAGGTTATGCATCCAAGGTTGTTTCATAGACAAATAATTTTTCTTCATCATGCTTGATGGAAGCATATGCCTATGGATTCTAAAATTTAGCTTGATGTATGTTTGCTCCAATCCTAATATCATCTAGTTGGGCGATAGAGAGAATTTTTATGAATTATTACTATCCATATGTATCCATATTAAATACTATTCTTTATGGCTAAACTAAGTTAAAGACAAGGAGTACATAGTTCTAAGAGAGACTTGGAGATATGAGCACAAAATTTATTGAAATTACCTATGTATGAAATGGTGGATCAACTATCAAGATGTGTTATATATAGATATTCATGAACCCATTTATATCCTTCTGGTTTAATGCATCAAGTTTTTTTAGCATCTTCCTTTAAAAATCAATGGTAACAAAATCTTTAAATTGATGAGTTGGCATGATTTTTTCCAAGGTAGGATCCTTTTTTGGTGGCCTCATGGAATAATGAGACCTACTATGATATAAGCATTATAGCATTGATAACTAAATATTAAAATTGTTTATTCCTTTTCATGATGGTAATTGATACAATGATTTTAGATCTATGCCACTTATCCCACATGCTTGGTTATTAAAAACCATTACTTAGTAATTAGCCATCATCAATGATCTATGTCGTATGTAGTTTTCCTAGACTTAATTATCTCCTAATGTTACCAATTTTAACATGGGTGTTTACTCCTTCTATTTGATCATGAACAATAACTCCTTCTTTCTATTTACTTGTGCCAATTTATTTACACCTACTTCTAAGCTACACACATAATAAAAACCAAACCCAATCCACACAACGTGCATGAAAAAGAATCCTATACCAAATTATTATGGTTTAGCAACTGTACTTTCTTATGCATGTAGATTATTGGTATTAGGGTCTTAGCCTACTACCATTCACCTTTTCAAGCAGAATTTTACCTTGTAAATCCCTTAAGATAATCATTCTTGTTTATGGTTACACATGAATAATATATGGTCCCTTCCAAAAGATGTTCAATTTTTTAGGAAAGTCTCAAAATGGTTCATCTTATAACACAACTAGCTGATCTATCTAAAATTCCTCAGTACACATATTCTTAACATGCCAAGATTTTTGACTATACTCATTTACCTCTTGTGTCTAGGTTTATCTGTAGTGGTCTTCATCCATTATGTTTAGTTCTAATAACCTACTCATCAATTATTATTAATCTCCCATACACATGATGATTGCAATTCTCAAGATCGGTATAACATATTCTAAGAGAATTACTGCTTATAACCCAAAGAATAATTGAAAGGAATAAACATAAGGCACATTTATAATTTGTGTGATGTTCCCATAAGATTGCATGGAGTCTATCCTCCTATTCATCTCACTAAACATCACATACATTCATAAGCATCTTACCAAATACTTTGTGTGTATCCTCCATTTGACCATTTTCCTAAGGGTGATAAGTTGTAATTTTATGTTATGATATGAGGAATTCATCAATGAGTTTCTTAATTATTTTATTCAAAAAATTTGTACCTATATCACTTACCAAATTGATTCAACACCCAAACTTGGTGATTATATTCTCATTTAATAACTTCACTATATCTTTTGTACTACAACTAGTTGTCATAGTAGCTTTGACCTACTTGGTAAAGTTGTCAGTCATAATGATTATATATCATGCATGACTACATTTTATAGGAATATTGATAACCTTGACAAAATAAATCCCCATTATTCAAAAGGTTACATGTAAGCATTAGCTAAAGTGGTATTTCATCCCATTGGTTTAGCTTTCCCATCCTTTTATAGACATCATACTACTATACGATTTGATGTGCATCCTAAAATAAATAAGGCCACCATAGGCCACTTTACAAAACTTTTATTTCATTAACATCTATAGTTAAGTGACCTCCAATGATTCCCTTATGTGCTTACTCAAGTATTTTGGTTCATTCATGCTCTATTGCTATTTGTGCAATACTTTATCCTTGCCTAAATAGTATAGGAATATTTTGATAATATTAAAAAGAAAGGCCTTAGTAATCAACTGCTTCTTCTTTCATTCTATGGAGTGTTCTAGGAATGTCACTTATTATTTAAAATATGTGATCTCCTCTAGTTATTCAAAAATCATAGACACATAGAATAGGTCTACATTAGGGGATTCATTAAGAATTTATTTTAATTATTCACCATTTTGGAGCCAACTTAAATGATCTGGTCCCATATTCTCTCAACAAAGTTTAACATTAATTCAAAATTGAAACTCTTGAAAGAGAATTAACTTATGATATATGTGACCTCCCAACAAGGCTTTGTTCACCAAATAACATAGATCTTGATGATTAGTGAATATCTCAAATAACATAGCTAATAGGTAATGGAAAATTTTCTAAAGTGTGAATACATTTTAAAGGGATTCACCCTCAATTATAGTAATATTATTTTCAATAGAAGATAACTTACAACTTGAAAAATGAATAGGGTGATCCATTCTACCTTCTCCTGGATATGCCAACATAGTGCCAATTATGTCCCCTGATACATTCACATGTACATGGAAGGACTGAATCCAATTTAGGAAAATCAATATTGGTTCAATTACCAATCTATGCTTTATATCAATGAATGTCATATGACATTCATTTATCCACATGAATCATGTTTCCTTCCTTAGTAACTTCTCTAAAGGTGCATATATTTAAACATAACCCTTGATAAACATTTTATAATAGCATGTATGTTCAAGGAAGAATTTAACCTCTATCATAGTTATGGGTGGTGTAATTTTCATAATTATATTGATCTTGGATAGATATACTAAGATACCCTTATTATATACTACATACCTTAATAGAAATCCAAAGGGTGTAAAAATCAAGCATTTTTAAAAATTGAGTGCTATCTGCAATGCCTTGTTAAATTTGATAATTGATTTATAAATAATAAAAATGTTGTTGAATCATATAAATAGATGTCTAAGAAATCATGTATGAAATCCTTAAACATAGCTATAGAAACCCTTGAGAAAATTGTAGGTCCATTTTTTATTCCAAATGCCATTACCTTATATGAAAAAGAATATTGTTATGTTTCAAAGGTCGTTTTGGCTCTATATTCTTCTATGATTTGGATCTGATGGTACCCTCTAAAACCATTAGTAAAATAATACACCTCATGCCCTGAGACCACTTCTAAAACTTTATCAGTAAAAGGAATAAGGCAAGGGTCATTAACATAGGCCTTATTCAAAAGATGATAATCACCACAAACTTTGATATAACTAGTATTATTTGGTTGGATAATCATAGGTTTCACCTAGTCTGATTTTTCCAAAGGAAAGATAGTTCCTACCTCCTGTATGTGGTCTAATTTAACCTTCACCTTTAGCTTCATGTTTGGGTTCAAATGATATGGCCTTTTCTTAATGGGTCATGCACACTCCTTTAGTTAATTGTGCATCTCCCTATAGATGGTTGCACACCCTTAAATTCAATGAATTTGGTTGGGAAGACATCTTGAAAATCCTACAAGGTCTATAGTACTTCATATATGTCTTCATGTGACTAGTAATAACCAATATGTGCTAATCTGGGAACAACCTATGTTATAATATTCTTAATGTGAACTTTAAAAGTTTCATGGTAAATAATATGTTCTTCCTTATGAATGGAATCATGAATTAGTATTTAAACTTCTCTCTCTATAATATCAAGATGTCACAATATTTCTTCTTTAGATTATTCTATGACTAGAATTGGAAGTGTCTCAACTTCCCATTCTAGTTCAAATAATGTTTTGAGGGTCACGTCATCTTCCTCAATTGAATATTTTATCCACTCATCTTCATCTTGTATTCTATGACATGGTTGAAAAAAGATCTTTGTATTATCCTTATCTGATTTATAAGCCTACATGGCTTTATTCAAATCATAGGTTACATCATAGGAGGAAGATGAATCAGTTATTCCATATAAGTCTTCAATCCTTCCATGTCATAAAAATACCTTTAGCTTATGTAATGGATTGTGTGTCAAAGGGTTATCATCTTAAAAAATAAATCTATAAATAAAATCACCTTGAACCTTTACCCAATCTCTTATTCCCTTTTATGTTCCTTGTGTATATACAGATCAGTAGGAAGGGTGCCCAGAGTATTTTGAAATACATGTACCTAGTAATTTGGGGCAATATAATCCAAAATCAATACCTAAATGCACTAATAAATATGAATCTCATGGCAATATCCTTCATGAAATATTGGCTAGTCCTTTCTAACTACCTATGGTAATTAGAACTGAGATAAAATGATATTTTAGGCTTCATCCCATTGCATATGTGCCTCCTAATGTACAGACCACTAGTTCACAATAATCCCCTTCAATGCATAGGTGAGAGTGTTAACTCTTTAGTTAATATCAGTCACATATTATTGGAATCAGAGAATAAATTGGTTAACATCCTTAATGGCAAAGTAGTGTGGTAGTTGACATTCTGTTACAAAGACCATGTGCAAAGGGCATACCTCATGGTCACCATTCATCTAATTGATAATCTGAGTTTCAAAATATCCACTTAACAAAGAATACCTATCCTAAGGTATAATTCCATATCTTATTGGTTTTATGTAATCTTGATGTATTTAACTAGCCTGATATACAAAATTTATGTCTAACTGAGTTGGTGACTTTATGGACATGGAGTGCACATTAGCTACCATTAATGGTGGAATATCTACACATCGTAGCATAGGATTTCAAGGTAACTCTTATAAATGCAATGATACTTCTAGTAGGGTTTTGAGATTGTAGATAAGTATTCATTCAATAGTTTACAGGGTCTATCATCTATCTTTTGTGTTCACCTTCATCGAATAGTTATCTCCCCATACATAGGGGGAGTCTAGCTCTGTAGTGATGTAGAATGCCTTTTGTCTATCCTTATTTAATGTGATCCCTGTATTATTATATCCTTAATGATCTTCCAACTAGTTCCTTACTGTATTGATGGTTATATGACCATCATAGGCCCACCTTTTACAAATTAGCATAGGATAGTGTATCTCATCCATCTTCATATCTATGACTTTGAAGTCACCACATAGACTTAGTTAAGTAAATTTGATCTCCACATCCTCCAATTAACCAATCAGCTTGACATGCCTATAATCCATAAAACATAGAGTATCCAGGTTGTAACTTAATACACATCGACCAATAATGACCCATGTTGACCTAGGAATCATATTGGTAGTCATGCCAAAATTGAACATTACATTGGGTACCTCATACACTTTTATCTCAATATCCATTATTGAATCAACATGCCAATTCTTTTGGTTTTTACATACTAGATCATCCAATCTACTCATTATTGGCCCTTATATGCACACTCAAGTAGATCATGGAGAAAATTAGTGATGTTTTGTGAGATGTATTCATTCTTAAATGTATTAAAGAGCTTCATGAAGTCTATTAAGGAAGTGAAAACACCATATTTTTGCATAATGTACACTATTTGCCCATATATTTGTGCATTTGTGGCTGTAACATCATCTTTAGTGGTCTCTTGTTGTTGAATCATTTTCAAAATCTACATTTCTTCACACATTAACCCTTTCTCTATGATTGGTTTTGGATACTTGTTTGTCAATGTTTTCTTGATCATCTAGTCTTGTGGCAATTCTAAAGGGGGTAATCCTTGATACGCATGTTGCTAACATGTGATGGCTTATAAGAATGCATCCTCTTAGGGCTGTGTAGTTGCCATATTTATGTTTTTTATAGGCTTATACTCTTACTACTTTTATAGCACTAGGAAAATCTCTATATCATGTTGTTTAAATCTCTATAATAAGCACAGTGGTATTGATGTTATGGATTTATAGGGTAATTCCTTTGTACACAGTTAAACCCCCCATATAAATAGAATTTAATTGGAGTCTGTGGTCTATTTCTTCTACCTCCTTGATGTCCTCATTGATAACCTCCCATATTTCCTCCTCAGTATCCTTCTCTATTCATTTGGAAACCCCAGTTACCAAATTGATGGGGTCTATAATTCTTAGAATTTTATTGTCGATTCCATCCTTATGGTTTTTGAGTAACCCCATATCTATTGTATTGGTCCTGAATTGGTTAAGGTACCCAATTAGATTGCATTGGTTGTAGAATCAAAGGATTCTATAGATTCTAATTCTATGAAGGGGTTATCTAATTTTGGACAAGAAGATTCAACTAGGTATTTCCATAGGTTGACAGGCTAGTACTATCAGTGCCCAATGTGCAGCATCAATATTAGTGTCAAGCCTATTTACTTTAGGTGTGGTAATATCCTATATTGTATTATTCATTTTATATTCATCCACTAGAAATACATTTTTGGTGATGTTTTATCTTTGTTATTGAAGAGCTTAGTAGTTCTTCTCATCACAATTATGAGCCTTGCAGAAGTTATAGTATAGTGTTTGTGGTTCCTTACATAATGTTGTAGTAGGTGACATTAAGATGTCACATGTCCTACTACATGACATATATCACATAACTTAGTTTTTATTCTTAGGTACTCATTTCTATGGTGCCCTTCTTAGTCATACTCTATAAACCATAGATGTAACCTAGGTATTTGTGTTACTGTGTCTTGTTGGTATAATATTTTTATAAGTACTTGTAATGTGTTATATATCTATAAACTAGGAGCCAAATATCCTTTGCAATCTTCAATATACTTCACTTGGATTGTAGTTATGCTTTCTTATATTTTTCTAGTGAACTAGGTTTATGAAATAGCTAAACTTATTCTTGGTTATAATACATCTACGAGCCAATTAGCTCTGTCTTTATCATTGATAACAACCTTAACTTTGTTCATTACATCTGAAAATCTACAATCATATTCATAGATAGTCTCTTTAGATCCTAGCCAAATTTCATTAAGATCTTTCATGATATGGCTAGATCATTTATGGAGTTTAAATTATGTGATCAACATTGATTATAATTATTATAGTCTTGCTTAGTTGACACCTTTGTAGAATATAAATTATAATCTTCTAATTAAATCATACATATTATTACTTCATCAGTGATTCCTTGAGCTTAATATTTCATAGTGAAGGTGAGTAGGTACTATTTTGGGTTTGCATTCCCATCATAAGGAGCCAATGGGTTAGTTCCCCTAATTGAGCTTCCATAGTGAGGTTTCTTGAAGATATCATAGTTGATTTTATTACAATTGACACATAGAATAGTTTTGGTTTTTAGGTCTTTTATGGGAGTTTAGGTGCCTCCTAGGCTAGTAGTAGTTGTGTTATTTCCTTTGGTTTTGTGTATGTGATAATCACATAGATATATCTATCATATCCTTCCTATTCTTTTAAAATTTTAAGTTTTATAATTAAATCCTTGACCTATGAAATAATTAAGGGGTATGTATTTATTGATAACAATGATGTTATATTATTCTTTTATTGAGCTAAGAAACTCTAGTTAACTTCATGATACATAGTCTTCTATACTTCTAGGGTTTTCCTATGAATATCTTCTAGAATTAGTCCTTCCAAATCATCATCATTCAAATATGTGTAGGAATTACTATGATTTTTAAAAAATAAGTTCTTGGGGAATGTGTGCTCCCTTGGGTAATGATAAATACCTCTAAAGATATATCTCAAAACTTGAACTTATGATATTTCTATGACTGTAGGGAAATATTTATTTTTCTCTTTCAAATAACTTTCTTAGAAGCTGAAATTTTTTAACCATCTTATCTTCTTCTATATTAATTCCTTTTTCCTTAATCCATATTATATCCTCATCAGTTCCTCACACTCTATCCTTAATTTACCCATGTTCCTCACTCTATCTCTCCTCACTGTGCACTTCTTCTTATCTTCTCTTCTCATCCAAGTCATCAATACTAATACTCTTTTTATTTGTATGTTATTGAAGTGCAATTTGTTTATTCCATCTCCTCTATTTCACAACTCTCTTTCTAGCTCTAAATTTTTTTGTGGTCCTTCTCCTCTTGATTCTCCATTTTGAACTTAGGTTTAATCTTTAGTTTTTCATTTTCTATTCATTATCCCTTATGTCATACACAACCCCATGGCACTAGAAGTGACTAATCCATATAGAAAGGAATATATACCATCAATTTCTCTACATCCAACATCTTAATGACTATAGGAAGTCATTAAAGAAGTTTTCCTCTTATCCCTTTCATAAAAAAATCCTTTACCACTTCAAATGCTACGTATCCTTGTACTATGAATTCTATGAAATACTCATCAATGGTTGAGTTCAACCAATGATCTATCACACATGTCTAGCTTATGTCTAAGGCCCAAAGCTATTTGATCTTGTCCTTAGACCACATAATGTCAAAAATAACATGATATCTAAAAAAATGGTGTTACAAATGATCCAACCAATTAGCTACTAATCAAGGGAGTTTGTAGTATAATACCTAATTAATTTCAACATAAATATGTTCTTACATAATCTATTATTTAAAACACTCCATTCTATGAGCTTCCTTCTATGAAAACTTGGTGATTTTATGATCTAGCCATCACTCCTTGTCTCTTTGGCTAGGCAACCATCTCATCATATCCTCAAATAGTGAGTTCTATTCTCACCACACCATTGTTAGTAGAGGATCTTAGGTTGGCCATAACATGCTAGCTACAGAGATAAATCTTATGATTTAGGGGAGAGCTTGTAGGAAAGGAGAAATCATTGTAATATATTCAATTCTATATTAAGATATTATATGCTTAGCATAATCTTAGGTAATTATATGGAAGTCTACTCAGATAGATACACAATGGAAATACTCAAGTGTGGATACATATATGTTAGCTCATAGGGGAAAGACCTATTACTGATCAACTAACATAATAGGTCTTCTAACTATTGGAAGTAGATCATAGAGATTTCCATAGGAATGATATCATTACATAGAGGTCTTATTAAATAACACCCAATAACACATTAATCATAGATTACATAGAGCTCTTTCATGATAATTAATATTGTAAAATATAATGGCTCACCAAATTTATAAACTATCATATGGAACATGGAACCATCATATTAATCACCAATTATTGAATCTTACTTCCAAATCTTTGTACTATTAAGGAACACATTAAAATTTCATCCTAGATATCCAAAGTTTACACATAGTCCTTCAATTATTCACATACAAGTTAATCAAAAGAACATCATATAATATTATACAACCCATAGGAATATATAATCCTAAAAACTATATTATTTTGACCATAGTGTCTATACTTGGCATTCAAGTATGTCAGCTTGTATTCTATTATTAAGGAATCCATGTACATGATCCAATTAGAATTAGAATATCATCATAATAATCTCTTATAATACCTTCTAACTAAGAATAATCCATGGTCCCTATCCATGTGGCAATTTCATATGTTTCAGAGATTACTATGCACATTCCCCAGCTAACATGTTCGGATTTATTCCCTAATTTATAATATTTCTTAGAAACTTTAGATTCCATCTTGGTTTAAGACTTTGACTCTTATGTCTTAGTCTTGGCCTTTGATTCAAATTTATGATAATATTTGTAGGATTCCCTGATTGAGGAGATAATTAGGGAATCCATATCTAACTAGATATGAGGTCTCAAGATTGAATAATAATTAAAAGCAATAGTTTACTCCAAATCCTGAATCCAGTGTTTGGATACCAATGTATGAAAAGTATCTATGTATTTTTTCACATACTACTCTTTTCCTTGGTCAAACTGAGATAAATTTATATATTGGTCATTATATTTTCCAACACGATAGTAAATTAGTTTGAGTGCTTCTACAAAACCATTCCATGTGTCTAAAAATATGTCTAAATTTAGATATTCTTCATATGAAGTGAAATAATTTTCCCACCATTTCTTAATTAACAAAAAAACTTTTAGAAGGTCAAATGCAATTTTTTTCTTAGTCATAAAATTGATTAGCCACATAGTATGAATAAATAAAGCTAAGCTAGTTACTAGTGCATATGTTAGAGTAGGTTATTTACCTTAGCTCATGTTTAAGAGGTGATTTATTTGTTTTAAGCATTTTTTAGGTTTTCCCACACATTCAGGTGTAGATATTAAATATTTGAGTATAGTGATTTTTTGTCCCTAGGTTATCTCATATAATCTTATGTCTATCATTAATCTTCCTTACCTATATATGCAAGGCACTCTCATTGTACTTGATAAATTTTTGGAGATATTTTATGATATTACTACTCTTTGTTCTTCATATCAATTTTTTGCATTCATCTCCTTCATGTAATGTTTTTTTAATTAAGACTTGAGATTTATATAGTTTGCAACTTACTTTCATGGTATAAGAGTAATATGTGTTGTAGCCATCCATTTATGAGTTTGTTGTAATTTTTTGTATCTAGAAAAAAAAATAGATAACACCATTGGATTTAAAATATGTCAAAACCTTAAGATTGGTTGTAAACATGACCTAGTTTCATGATAGTCATTTTTTGTTATTTTGGAGGGTTTGAAGGTTAATTTTTAGATTTAATGGATATCCATATCATTTGGTGGTAGAATAAAAAAATTATGGGTTTTTACAAAAAATTAATGGGTATTTATTGCATTTGAAGGAAGTCATAACATTCTTTTTAAATCTAAGTTTTTTTTACTACTTTTTAGAGGAAGCCATACTATTTTTTTTAGATGCGATTTTTTAGTGTGTATGTTTCAATGTTTTTATGGATTGGACAATGCCTTCTAGTTCTATCATGAGCTGATGCTTCATTTTTTTAGTTTTGACACATGATTGTACCCATTTATGATTGTTCCTACCATATACATTTACACCTATAGCATCAAATGCCAATTTGGTTCAAATGCACAATTGACATGGATTGTACCTATGATAGCACTAGTGGATTATACCTTTGACTAGTTCACTAACTTTCTATGATTTACATCTTGATAAATTTGTTTATGTGACTTATTAGAATTATTAAAACACTATCAAAATTAAACTAGTAAGCCATGACACTATTCCTATGTAATTTGGAGGGTTTTTTGGGGTAATGTCCTTCCATATCAATCAAATCAATTAAGAGAGGGGAACACTCATCCTCACCATCATCCCCTAGTTCACATGAAATGGTCACCTTGAGGGGGGGTTAATGTTTTATTTCTAATAGTGGAAGCCTAAGACCAATATAATTTGTTTTGATTTTTTTCTCTAAATTGTAACAAGGTTAGACAATTTAATTTTTGTGCTTTATATTTGACCATTTATGACAAGAAGTTTAAAACAACTATAACTTTTGATTGAGAACTTGAAATTGAGTGCCATTTTTTTCAAAAGTGAATGTTTTCTTATGAATAATCTATTGGTTTCATTTATATTATAAAATAAACTCAATTATAAAGTGAAAAATTAGGGGGCCTAATAGAATAGTCTTTTGAGGGGGTTGTCTTAATGTTGATTTGAGCACCTTTTTATATTCTCTTTCCCTTTGGTGTTTTTAGAATGGATTTCTATTATGTATAAGATCAGTTTGAACCATTAACAACACATAATTACCACACATGGATAATAAAAATGGAAATAAAATTTAAACATAAAGGATTATGGGCTTTCATGATTGAAAGACAACCAATGTTCATTAGAGAATATGAGAAATTTCAACAACAATGCAAATTTGATGAGTATATGAGTTTGATAGGAACTTATATAAGTGATATTATTATATTTAATTTGGAATCATGTGACTCCTTTAAAAAGATGAACAAAATTTAAGGGTTTATTAGATAAGGTGGATCACATGAGAGCCATACAGCTTGAAGTAGAGATCACTTATCTTAATCTTGGAGATTTTCCATCTATTGTAGACTATATTAATATGTTAATGAAATTTTTGACATAACTGAAGGGGAGTGGAAGAGATAAAAAACGTGAAGAGTGTGTTTACTTAATTGTATCTAATTGAAATGTCCATTCCAAATCTTTACTTATACCTTTTCCTCTAGCATGGATTCTATTTTTCAATCCAAAATTAGGTTCTAAAATACCCATGAGATTGGATATTACCAAAGAGAAAGATGGGAACAATGATGGACTTTCATCCTCCATTTTAGGACTATTTTGGGATTATCCTAAGGAATGATTATGGGTATTTGACTGCACTATGGATTTTGCATGAAAAAATCTCTAAGAGATGTAGTCACACCACTAGAAGCTGAAGAAAAGATTCTTGTGTAAAGGTATAATTATCTAGAGTTGTTATTAATGATCATATGTTATGTTCTTCTACTTTGTAAAAACAAGGGGAAAGGTTATTTTAATCTTCAAAAATAAACATGAAAAAAAGGGGAGAGTAAGCTATGAAAGAGTGCCTCTAGATTCAGAATTATATCAATGTCTCCACCAATAAGCCAATTGTTCTTGCCATAATTATACCATTTTAGATTGAGTTTCACCAAAATTTATAGCTCTTAGAACACACAATTGGAAAATTTTGAGGAAATAGGGGAGCATGCCTCAACTATGAACCCTCACTAATTATTAGTACTAGAAGTTTATAGTAGATCACACATAAACCTCCAAGGTAACTTGTAGACTAGAATAGATATTAATAGTACTATGAGAAGAGAAATGAAAGAGTTCACAAAGGGATTATAATATATAAGAACATTATAACCATATCATACATTTAATGTAAATGTGTTAGTTTGATTAATATTAACATTAATAATCATTCAAAATGGAAATGAAAGATAATTTGAAATACAAAAGAAGAATTTTATAAAAAACTAAAATTGCATTCATTACAAGACAAGTGATGTTACAAAAATATCAAGCATGGCCAAATTTTATAGCATGAAAAGGTAGAGAAGAAAGTGGATGAAATTTTGGCTTAAATTTGGCAACACTTTCGATAAAAATTTTATCAACCCTTTAATTATTATACAGCTATGCCTTTTATAGATAAGGATGGGATTCACCTCCAAGTAGCCTAATATTCCAATCTTGGGCCATTATGGCCACTCATGGTAGTTACAAATGTAATTAAAAAATTAAAAAAATCCCCCTAGGCCATCAAAAATATTTGTGGGAAACTACTTAATTGATATACAGTAATGACTATGAGGGTTCAACTCATAACTAATTTGACCTTACATCTCTAGATTCTAATGCATCTGCCACAAGGTTAGACTCTTGATCAATATTATTAAGGTTCATCAAGGGTTCTATGAATATTTCTTCAATGTAGGTCAATAGTCTCAAGTACACCTATAAGGGAGCCTTCATTGACACTTGAACCTCTAAGACCTAGATGATGCTCATCATAGAATACATTGATAGCTCAAAAAATGCCTAGGACCCTTCCTTATTTTCCTTATTAACCATTTTCCTTGTGACTTGATCAAAGTGACCCAAGTGGAATCTAAACTCTCCTTTGTCTAATTGGGTGTCATCCAGGTGGAACAACATAGAGATATTGACTTCCTTGAAGTATGCCAATACTTATTTTCTTCCATCCTTTAAGGGTCTTATCATGGTTCAAGCCACAACCAACCCATCCTATATAACCATTTTATGTTACTGATGTACATTTGATATATCCCCATATTTAAGGTGGGCATTAACTCCAACTCAAAAAACATGCCTTTATTGACTATTACCAATAGCTTCCTACATTTATGATTAATATTTTCAATCTTCTCTAGATAATCTAAAGTTTTTTGGATGAGCACATTAGTCTCCACCATAGTTTCCACCACCTTACCTAGAAGTGAGAAGATTAGTAATAGGGCATCCTTAACCTATCCAATTATTTAGGTGTGGAAGGATATCTTTACCTGGGACTAAAGGGTTTGATCTTGATATTTAATATCTTTGAGGAGCTTCTCTAAGATTTCATGGGCTACCTAAAAATAGAGAATGGGTCTTCATCTAAATTTTCATCCCCAGTTGAGGTCATCACTTTGGTTGAGAAAAAATCTTATTGGGTCTTTTAGACCATTGGGTTCCCCTCTTGGAATAATTTCTATGTGAGTGTCCTCTTCATGTTCCTTATGGCACAATCAAAACTCCACTACAGATTTAGGTCACCTTGGATTATCATCTCTAGTGATACTGACATTGGGACCATCCAATGGGTTTTAAGATATGTTGGAGTATTGGTAAATATGGTGGAAATAAGTAGAGGTTGAGGTGAAAGGGAGATGGAGGAAGTGGAAGGTGTGAATGAAGAAATCAATGGAGGATGGGGCATGAGAGCGAAGGGAGGAAGTATGAATGGAGAGACCCATGAGAACATATGTTCCTACCACTAATCTTGCATCATTCCTACCTAAGGTAAAATGAATATTAAGAGAGGGGTATTAATCAAAAGGGAAGAGATTGGCTAGTTGAAATCAAATCCTTGGGCACCTGGGGTGATCGAAAGAGGAGGCTAGGAAGGAATGCATGGATCTATTATGGTTGGTGTTTGAGGAATTATAAAAGATGATAGAGGATGTTATAATGGATAAGAATGCATATAGATTGAATCCCAAGGGTGATTCACCTTCTACTTCTTAGATATTTTACTTGGGTCAATTATGGGTCCTGTGGTAGGACTCACATAGATAGTAGGAGCTACAGTGCTCAAATGTGGAGGTTATTCAAATATTTATTGAGGTACTTGGATAAATTAAGGGGTTTTAGGATTGACAAAGGGGGTTTTGGAATGGTTCTATCCATTTGAGATGCACTCTTAATATTTTAGTTGTGCCTTCTAAAGTGGTGCACCTATAAGTACCTAGATTTGAGGCATATTAAATGTAAGTACCAAGGGTGTTTTAGGTTAAAGAATGGATGGGGTGGAAGGAAATGAAGAAGTGAGGATTATTGGGAAGACTAAGGTCAAGGGTACTTGGATGAAATTTATAGGGATTACAATAAGGAAGAGAGGAGGCACTACTTGTGTAGCTTGTGGAAGGGGTGAAAAATTGAGTCGCATCATGATAGGGAGCTAGAAAGTGTTGAGAGTGAGGGTAAAAAATTGGAAAATGCCAAGAGTGAGGGGAAGAACCTATAATATCAATTCCTTTTGGGAAATATTCTCTAGGATTACCTTTGGGATACTATTAAAATCAAACCTTAGGGTTTATGTGGCCTAGGGTTGAGGTACTGGTTGTTGAGCCACCTATGTTTGGACTACTTAGCAGTGAGTTATGTGGATCTATCTTGGCTTGGGTCAGAATATAGAGGCTACTAGAAGAGGAGGTGGTGGATCTGGGGAATGAAGATCAAGTACTTGTAAATGAGAATGAAGTTGAATACCCTATAAAATTCTTCCAAAAATTATGGGAGGATTCGAGGTGACTTCCTTCATGGAATGAGTGAGTGTAAAAGGGAATGTAGGTGGCCTCAACTAGACCTTCTTTCCCTTATTCCTATGGGCTATAATTCAATCCAGCACATCCTATTAATTTATAGTATTTAAGTACAAACCATAATTATCCTTATATTGGTGGCTATAATTGATGTGAAAGTGAGTCAAATACCTTACTAAATGAATCTTGATCATGCCTTTTAGGTCCCAATGCTAGATTTTGACTCTCCCTAGAGTGAAGGAATCCCAACTAGTCACTATTTTATTGAGAGGAGGGAAGGCCTTGTATACATGGTGCCTAATGGTAATTGGGAGTAATAATCATGCCTTCTACTAGTGGCTGATACAAAAGTTAAAAACACCTTCCACTAATTGGTGTGCAATCTCCTAGTCCACTAGGTAATTTGGGATGAAGTATAGTAGGTGGAGGGGTTTGTTGAGAATGCCTATGACTCAAATCATTGTGTCCTCCCAAAATTACCAATAATCACTAATGGCATAAATAGAGTCTCTAATTTCCTATGATAAATATGGAATTGAAGCATCATTAATTGTATTATACACCACTAGGTAGAGTAACGCATATGTCCTAAATATGGTTCAATTATTGGTGGCCATATAGTTTATAAAAGATTAAATGGACCATTTATCCCCCTATAACCCACAATAGAAAAGTAGATGGATTTAAGGTTAATGTCTTATAGAACATATCTATGAGATAAATCATCATATAAAAGTTCCCCCTCAACTCTCCCATGTTTAGAACGTTAGATCTAATGAGACTCATGTGGAGAAAGAGAACCAATAAGTCATTAACATGTAGGTAGTATGGGGGCTTGATTAATCTTTTCAATAGAATTATACCCATCTAGACCTCATCTTAGAAGGTATAGATTGTGTATGCATTGATGTCCTCCTTACTCACCCACTTGGCATCTAGATTCTCAGCCTAGTCCTATAGGACCTCATATATTTAAAAGATTCCTATCCATGTCTAAAATTTCATTGCATCATATGAAAAGGTAAAATTTGGTAGAGATTAAAATGTCTTGTAGGCATTCCTGAGGATGTCAGCAATCTGGTGCCAAGAGTTGTCAAAGAAGACCCACTCATGGACTATGTCTTATATTAATTTGGTAGTGAGAAGAAGGTTACCAAACTAGTCAATGTAAGGGAAAATTTTGTATTTGGAAACATCCCTATGAAGACTACACTTATAATAATCCTGAAGGGTGTCTTCAAATTTAACCTTCTCATCATTATCAAAACATCAGTCCTTGGGTACTTGTTCAATAGATTTGAACACTTCATTATAATTATTGAATTGAGTCAAGCCTTATAGGAATAAGGTATATTAGTACTCAAGTTAATCTTTGGGGTTCAAGGAGGTCATAACCATTACAATAAGCTAGAGGTTAATATAAAATTATTGAGTGTAGGGGAACAACATATATGTATGTAACAAGAATTGAAAAGCAAGTAGTTAATATTATTTTGAGTGTATATAGTGACTACTATTAATAAGCCTTCCTTGGGATATTTTAAAAAGCATAAATTCATTCCCCTACATTAATGGTGTTTGCTAGGTCACTTTATATGGATTCAAATCTGGGTTAGTGGCATGGTCTCCTCTATTTATTTCCCAATCTATATTTAAATTTGAGCTCATGATCTTTCACCAACAACCAAATTTAAAATATTCAATTGGACCCAAATTTCTATTTTTTAATTCCCATTTCATGGTAGGCACATAATCACATCTTCTTGAGGCCTCTCAAGAAACTCATACCTTATGCCATGTGTCATTTTCCTATTAGTTCTCATGTCAATGGTCAACACCAAAGCATAGACTTATACATAGTTTTCATATCCTTAAGAGGGGTGAGGTGTTATTTAGGGACATGTGGCATCCTAGAATTATTCTTTAGGATCCATTTATACCTCATTATGACCATCTTAAGAACTTAGGTGGCCAGCTACTCATATGCTTGGTTATGCTACATGGCATGTTCTGAGTGGGCTAGGCTCCCCCAAGCTTTAAAATCTATAATAAGATCGATGGACTAGGTAATCTGACATTAGGTGATGTGGCATGCTCTAACAAGGTTGGGCTTCCCCATACTTTGACATATCTGATAGGACTGAGAGACAAGTTGATCTAACATTGGGATTTATGGCACACTTTGACTAGGTCAAGCTCAAGCAGGCTCTAACATCATTGATGGGATAAGGATATTGGCCTCTCTAACATCAGGCTATGTGGCACACTCTAATTATGTCGATCTCCCCTAAGTTCTCCAAGCTCTATCATTTATGGTAAGACTAGGAAACTAGTTTCTCTAACATTGAGATATGTGGCATGATTTGAGTGGGTTGGGCTACCCCAAGCTCTAACATCTTTAAAGGACTAGGAGACTAGTCACTCTAACATTAGGCTATGTTGCATACTCTGAGTGGGTCAAGCTCTTACAAGTTTACAATATTTGATATGACTATGAGAATAAATTATATGACATCGAGATACATGGCACACTCTAAGTGGGTCAAGCTCCCCTAGGATCTGACATCTCTGACATGATTGGGAGACTAGTTGATCTGACACCTCTGATGACTGTCACATAGCTCTTTTATAGTGGGTTGTTCCTTCCTATGAAACCTTCAAAAAAATTAGTGAAAATGAAAAGACGTGTAACCAATTAATAAATTATGGGACCACCATTTAGTATTTGATTTGATTCATATGAAATTGGGTTTGTAGTTTTGGGAAGGGAATGAGACTCTGATAACTTCTTTTAAAAGCTGACCTATAATTTTAGCATTTTAAGTCCTCAAAATAAGAAAGTCTACTTTAATCATAAAATAAATGATGTTTTCTATTTATTTTAGAGATTTTTGAGTGATGTCATGGTGATTTCATGAAATTTTTGTGGTGAGTGGATGAAGATCCTTTATAGTCTATGTGACAATGACAAAGTGTGTAATATGCTTGTCTTAGAGTGCTTAAAGAAGGCTTGGTTGATATTCAAAGTTTGATTGGTTTTAGATGTTTAGGGATGAGTCTAAAGTATGAAGCATGTGAAAAAAGTACCTAAGATGTTTTCTAAGTTTTATAGCTTGTGTGCATAAGTGAAATTCATCTAGTTATCCATAGTTTTCATCTAGACACTTTGGGTCTAGTGGCAGAAATTATGAGTAGGCAGTTTGATGATATCACCATTGCCATGTGGGAATGAGTAAAGGGGAGTTAATTATATAGTTGTGATCATAGTAGTCCCTAGTTATTATATGCCATATATTAAGTCGTGTGTTAAATATTGGTCAAAGATATGAGGGTGCCAAGTTGGATTTTTTGTCATAATTCATTGTTTTCCCATACTTAGCCAATTTTGCATGTGGCTAGAAAGAGTCAAGTGAGCATGTTGATAAGGTCAGCATTCACACACATGGAGGTGTTAGGATAAAATGATCATATGGGTTTATTCACTTTTTTTCCTAGTTTATTTTTGCTAAAATTTAGATCATGGAATGATGCACATCAAAAGATATGCATATGTAATGTTGGGTTCCTAGGTAGTTTGACTATGTTTTTCCATACTTAGCCAGTTTTGCAAAATGGCAGGAAGAGTTGAGTGAGCATTTTGATGGTGTTATATATTATATGTGTGAATATTTAAATATAAAATAATCATATGGGTTTGTTTAGTTTTGAGCCTAGTTTATTTGTGTTAAATTTTAGATCATGCACTAAAGTGTGGTAAAAGTTATATAGGAGCAAAGTTGGTCTCCCAAATAAATTCTAAGCATAATTAGCTCTATGATAGAAGATTTTCATA
The DNA here is from genome assembly GCA_037957365.1 of Torreya grandis. Classification (NCBI taxonomy): domain Eukaryota; kingdom Viridiplantae; phylum Streptophyta; class Pinopsida; order Cupressales; family Taxaceae; genus Torreya; species Torreya grandis. The sequence goes on along the minus strand of JARHVA010003818.1, from coordinate 1,204,319 downwards.
TAGAGTTTTAATGGAGATATATCTGTCACATGTAAAGGATTCAGGATAATTATGTCACATGGTTAGATTCTCTTATGTGAGGAGATTATATGGTCCAAAATTGAGATCATGCATCAAATCATAAAAGTTATTAAGGTTAAAAAATGGCTAGTTAGGTATATTAAAAGGGTCCCTGTATACACAATATTTTCAAATTTTTATTGATTATTGACACTTTATATCTTGAAATAACCTGTTGAGTTTCAATCTCCCTAAGTTAATGCCTTAAATGGTACACTGAGAAAGGGGTGGGAAGACCATCGATGCTTTGTAATATTGTTTTCCCTTTTGCCACTTGCAATCTACACACTTGTCTCCTAAAACCATCTACCATAAGCTTATTCTTCTTAGACTTACTTATTATAGTATTTTCCATCTTTCCATCCTCCTTTTCTTTCCCTAACACCCTTTTAGATAGTAGGTTGTACTGGGTCAACTGGGTCAACCCAGTATAGTTTAGGGTTACTTTTCACTTTCTTGGTTTGTTAGCCTTTTGGCTGACCTAATACAAAACTAGTGATTTGTCCTCAAAAACACACTAGGTAAACCCTGTACAATGGATGTTTCTAAGAGGATTTATATCAAGATCCACTTATATATACAAGTTCATTTCCTACCCTTTCATAATAAAATAATTATTAGTGAAGAAGTACAAGTGAACATCTACTTATTGACCATTCTACTTGAGGAATAAAGATTAGGGTTCCATACTATCTTTGGAGATACGGATCTTGTCTTATGGGGAAGTATTTTGGATGCTTAGATAGGTTGTGTAGCCTAGAGATTATTTATCCTAGTTATCCTTACATACCACAATAATCCCTTGCAAAGACGTTGTCCAAGGGAGAAATTGAGGCTCAGTAGGTTTGTCTTCAAAGGTAAGTATTCCTAACTTTATTTCTCCTTCGTAAGAGTAGATAGATAATGCATTTGTATTCTTTTCCCATGTATTAGGATTCTATATACATTAATTTGAGTATATGTCTACTAATACATGTTTATTTTAGTTGTTTGTTTTACTGTTTCTAACCCCCACTTTATGGCACAAGCTTTGGTGTACACTAGATTAGATTTAATTTCTTGCTATTATAATAAGTGAAATGTTTTAAACCTTAGGACTCCATTAGGGTTATTGTATGATTGTGTTAAACTATAGGATTTGGAACCCTTCCTAACATGATGTGTTGTGACAAGTGATACATGTGATCCCGTAATTAGGTCCAGTATATCCCCATATTAGTCATGCTCTCACTTAATAAGAGTATCCCCAATCAGAAGAGTAGGTATACTCTATCTTATCTGATCTAGGATTGATTTATAGACATGATAAATTTATGATTGCATACATTTTGGTGAACTTGATTTGAAACTAACCCTTGTAAGATTTATTTCACCTTATTTCATTCTTTTTATCATCATCTTTATCATATATTTTGACATACTAGATCAATTATGTCAACCCAACTATTTTTATCTATGCATAGGTTTCTTGGAACAAGCAATTATATCAACCCATTTAACCCAGTATAGGTTTACAACCTTTCAAACATCTAGTTTAGCCTACTAGGTTAACCTAATCGACCCCTTATAGTTTTAGTAATTTTTAACAAGTTCTTATACAACTTGATTGATTCTATCAACCCAATTTGCAAGTTTCTCAAGCATACTTCAAGGTTGTTCATCATCAATATTCCTTCATTACATATATGATCCACCAATTTTCTTTTTTGATTATCTATTTCTTTATTTTCTATTTTTCCTTTCATAGTTTACAATCTTTAAAATTGCCCTTGCACAGTCAACTAAATCAAAATTGTCGACCTAGTTCTATGTTTTGTGTGTTATCTAAAATAATTAGATCAACACTGCTAACCCAATTCATTTTTATACTTTGATTTTTTTGTATAGGTTTAACCCTATCAACCTTATTCTATATTTTTTTGCATATATTTTCAATACTATACCTTGTTTCAAAGTTGGAATTAACCTCATATCTACTAGTAATTAGTTCACGCTTTCTTTTCTTGTTGTTATATTCTTAGAATAGTACACATAGTCTAATTAGGGGACTTTTAAATTAATCATTTAGTTTCACTATTTTTATTTTATACACACATGTATAAATCACAAAAAGATAAATAATAACTTTAACATTTTGTCTACCCTAGCCCAACCTCCTTGGACTTCATCACCAAGAGGGAAGCCAACTTGATGTTGTAGTCAAGTATAAATTATGGTTAATGGTATACTCTAACTAAGAACCTAACATGATTATCATTTTAGTGTGTGAAGTGAATGGGTAGGCCCTAATACTAAGCATGTATCATTTTCACTACAATCCCTTTCATCCCAGACTACCTGAAACCATCTTTAGATTGTTATTTAGTACCTTGTTTATAGCCAACTTTCAATCACATTTAAAATCATTCTTAATAATATAATTAACATTTGAGTTGACCAATTAGTTATATTTAATTTTCAAGTTTATTTCTTGCTCTTTTTTCACTCTATATTAAATTTTGCATACAAAATATTGCATTAGCTAATGTTAGTGCAAGATTTTGCTTTGTGTGTTTCAATTAGATTGGCCAACATAAATCCAATTTAATGTTTGTTTCCTTTCAATGCTTACTATTTTTCATTACTTGAAAAATTATCTTATTTTAGTTTTAAATTTGTCTTCAGGATTCTTAAATTCCCTATTTTCTATACTATATCAATCTAATTGACCCAATAGTTTTTCTACCTTCTGTACACTATACTGGATTGACCCAATTGACCCTATACAGTTTTATAGTCCTTATTTTTATACTAGATCAACCCAATTGAAATTATACAATTTTAATCACCTATTTAACCTTTTATATCTCATCTCTCTTATTTTCCCTTCATCATGGAATTTGTATTGGATAATGACACTGAGTTACTATCAACAGACATGATAAAATTTACCAATCCTAATTGGGTCTCTGATAAATAGAGTAGTGCTCCTCTTTTAGATGTTATTAATGTTTATATTTCCACTCATATAATGAACTATGGGACCCTTCTTCATACCTCTTCATACCATAATCCTCTTTTCTCATTAGAAGACCAACCTAAGTTAGAGTATACTCCTGAAATTATTTTATTTATCTTCAAATTTCCTTAACATAGAGGAAAGGATCCTTCTACCATTTACAACCTCATGATTAGTGGTCAAACTAAAGATCCCCATTCACCTACTCCTATATTCAATACAAGATTTATAGGTATCACTTTCTATGGTTCTAAACCTCTTAATTCAATTTTAACTCCTTCTTATGGCATGAATTTTTCTTCTCTATCCTCTTCTACCTCCATGCCTTGTATCTCAACTAACATGGTGGGTTCTACATCAGTGGACCTCTCATAAGGTCCACCACCCTTAATCCTTCCACTAGTTCATTATTTTCTACCCAAGGCAATCATGATTCTAGTGCTTCTTCCTCTCAACCATTAACTAGTCCATATTTTGCTTCACAAGAAAAAAATTCCACTAGTTCCTCATTATTTGCTACCCAAGGAAATCATGATTCTATTGATTCTTCCTCTCAACCATTCATTAGTCCATATTTTGTTTCACAAGCAAATTTTACCACTAGTGCCTCAAATTCTCACAACTCTTCTAAAACTCATACCAACACTAATATTGGTACCCAAGCCACTAATATCAACAAAAATACCAATTCTAATGCTTCTAATGCTGATCAAAACATGAAATTTTTTTACTAACTCTTAATCAAATGAATACCTTTCAATCTCATAACATAAATCAAATGATGAGAATGCAAAACCACCTCCTTAATCTTCAATCTTATCCACAATTAATGGCTTGGGACACACATAACTAGAATGTTCCCCCTCCTCCTCTTCAATATTCTCAAGGTAATCTCATTCCTCAACCTCCTTTAGTCAAAATAAAACCATCAATCATCTCTAAAATGAACCTCTCACTACTCAAATTTTTAACATTGATATAAAAGGTATAACACCTAAAATTTCTTATAATGTGTGAACTGATCCTATCCTTCAGCTCTAAAAATTTGGAAATATTTACAAAGATTGGGTCAAATTAAAAACCTTTTCCTCTACCAAGATCTTATCTAAAATCCTCATGAATGATGCCTTGGATTGGTATAACCAACTTAGAGCTCATTTAATTTCTAGTTTGGAGGACTTAGTAAATGCTTTAGTTCAAGAATTTCATACTAATGATCTTCCTAAAAACACTTTGGACCATTTCATTAATTGTAAACAACTTGAGAATTAAACTACCCAAGCCTTTGTTAAGAGATGGAAGACTTTTTCAAACAAATGTGAACATACCATGGTGGATGACAAGCTTTTTCATCTCTTTAAAAATTCTCTCTTTCCTAAACTTAAATATCAAGTCCAAACTCTCTCTCTCTCTCCATGTACCTTGGAGGAGCCTATTGACCAAGCTAAATGATAATATTTCCTAATGCATCAATTCAAGCCACCCCAACCTTCTGTAGGTGCTCATCTATTACTTAAGAATAAAAACTGTAATATCACTAATGATGGTGTTAATAATTCTTTTGAAAACATTCACAATGTTTAAGCTATCATACCTCACCCTTCTTCAGAACTAGCTCTTTCTTCTCAAAATTATACTAATCCTCATTTTTATTCACCCAATAACATCAATTTTTACAAACCTTTATTCTTGGTTGAATTGCTTAAGCATCTACCTAGGCCTCTTCTATGACAACTTGACCCTACCTATCCTATGAAATATTGGTATGATCCTAACAAGTTTTGTTTGTTTCATGCTAGTTGGGGTCATTCTCATGAGACCTATAGACAAATTCATAATTTAGATATGGATTTTCTTCTTGGTCCTAATTTTGATCATGATTCCATTATATGTAAGTGTCAACAAGCCTACGAGATTTCTTTGAAGGACTATAAATCAAATGACAAAAATCAAGCCATGAATCAATAAAATGCTCATTTGGATATCTATAAAGATCCTTTAACTAATCATCAACCTATTCAAGTCAATCAATACAAACCCACCCCTTCCACTAATAACATAGAAATTCTTATTTAACCAACTTTTAAAGAGAATGTGATCAACTAATATGCAAAGGGTGTTGGCTTTCATTGATTCCCAACCTATCTACACTCTTCCTTCCCATAAGACATATCATGTTATCCATAATTCTTCTCTACTTAATTTAAATGAGTTGGGGAAAGAAGATCTTATCACTTTTAATGATTCAATTTTTTATTCTCCCTTAGATAACACATCCCATTTTATTGCTACCACTCTTCCATAATCTTCCAATGCTAATAATAATAATCAAGCTTCTACTAACACTTCTTATCCTTCTCAAAATCAACTTAAACCAGCAATTTCATCATCTCAACATAATTTTCCACATTATTCTAAATCTTATTCTTATTCTTATTAATAAAAATTCTAATGTAATTCATCTCTTCCTTCTGAGGATATCCTTAACCATTATGCACCTATATCGAATAACCTTATTATGGGATATGATGAGTGGGATCCCATTACGGAATTCACTAATTTTCCATCCTAAATTCCATTTATTGAGCTTATTAGGACTTCTCCACATCATAGAGACTACCTCATGTAGCTCTTATTTAAGATGAATGTCCCTCATCCTTCCCTAACAAGATGAGAGGTAGCTTTATCTGGTTTTGGAGATTGTATTTTACAATAGTGTGAAGAGATGTCTATTAACATTGATGAAACTATAGACACTTCTCTTTATTTATGATTTCCTATCACATCTATGATTCTTGATGAGATTTTGATTCATATAGATGATCCTTTCTTATTTATTAATATTAAACTACGTGACACCTAATTAAATCATGCATTGATTGATGAGGTTTCTAGCACGTATATCACTTCTCTTGATTTTATTAAGACTCTTGGATATTATAAATGTTATCTTAAGTCTACATACAACACATACCAAGGATACGATAGAAGGCAAATTCCTCCTCTAGGTTGTGTGTGGATTTCCATTACCATCCCACCTATCACCATACATGTGAAGGTGGTGATCTTTAACTTACCCTTTCTTATATCATCTTTCTTGGTAGGCCATGGACTCACCACATGAGAAATCTTGCTTCTTTCACCTACTAATGCATTAAATTCCCTCACAATGGAGCCATTTACAAGATTCAACATAACAATAACCCTTGGAATTTTGAACAATTCTAAGATCATGGTATCTTCAAGATTCTTACTCTTGAACATTTTCCAAGTGTTCCATTTTGTGAGTCTCAACGTCTCAATTTTCCTATTAATTCAACCCTCAATTGCAGTGGGCATCCTGATTTCATTGGTAACATTCCTCCCAATATTTTAGATTTTGATGATGATGATCTTAATGAGATTAACTTAGATATCAAAACTTCCTATCTCTCACCTCATCTCATCTCATAGATTTTTTCTTTCTTGTATCCTTGTTCTCGTAAACCTTATTGAAATGAAATTATCATAGTTTTGACCAAGACTAGGCATTTTATTCACCATGCTTCATTAAATGACAAGGTTATTCCTACGTATGTCATTGATCTTCATACCCCAAATTATTATGATGGTTATTCCTTAGATGATCCATTATTATGTTGTCTTGTCCAAGCCCATGATGTTGAGGTTGTTCATTATTGTTCTTCTTTACTTGAGTCTTTTCATGTATCTCATCATTTTACTTCACTTATAATTCGATATTTTTGCATTTCTCCCCTTTATCACAAGGTAGAAATGGTGTCAAAACCTCTAGTTTATAAGGAGCCATGTAAGCCTATGATCATAGATCATGCTATGATCAGGCCTTACCATTTTTATAGGTAACCTAACCCTTGTAGTTAGTTTATCCCTGAGGTTAGTTCAGTTTTCCTTAGACCATCTATAGATACCACTCTTCCCTCAGTAGAGACTACTATAGTTGATCCAATTCCCTCTTCTCCTATATCTAATCATGTTTCCACTCTTACTATTGTTGATCCTATCCCTACTTTCAATGTTATTACTCTTTTCATTGAGTCTAGTTCCATTACTTCCTCATCATCACCTTCCCTTGGTGATGGTTTACTTCCTTTGCCTAAGATGGCTCCTCTATCAACTAAATGGGTTGATGAGCATTATTCAATTTATTTTGCTCCTATTTTACCTTCTTATGTGAGAGATTCTACTAAAACCACTCACAAGCATATATGTTGCTTCCATGTGATAAATAATCATTTTTCCACCCATATCACAAGTTATAGCAATATCTTGATACCTTGCATTCTTCTTCCCCATCATTAGACAAAGTCATACCTCCCTTAAAGGTACTTATTGAATATCTACACAAGTATGGTGAGGTATATTATCTATGGCATCTTTGTGGAACCCATCACACTGATCATTGTTGCATCCTACAACAACATCTCAAAGATCACGTTATAGCCCTTCTCAGACCTTTTACCACTCTTCCCATAGGTTGTTCCTGAAATAAGGCTACTCCTTCTCCTATGGCTCCACCTCTAGTGGTTTTATCACCTCATATGGTCCCTTCACCACCTTTTATGCCTCCATTTATGATTCCTTCACCTGTGGACCATCCCTCACATGTGGATCCTTCTCTACCCATGATTCTTTCACTTGTGGATCCTTCTCCACAAGTGATTCCTTCTCCTCCTATAGATATTTCTCCCATGCATTAACTTGATCAGACTTTACCTAATTTTTCTCCTCAACATGATCCTTTGAAAATTCTTACTTTTTTAATTAAGGAGATTAGAAAATAAGTATTTTCTTGGTATTCATTGAAGATTGATGAAACTTTAGCAATAGTTTAATTACATCTTCATAGAGACTTATCTAATGTATTGGATAATGTGTGTGGATAGATTTACCAATATTTATGACCACATGTAGGGTGCTTTCACATTTATATTAGATTGTACATGTTCTCTAATATTATTTCTATTAGCTTTATCATTTGACATTGTGTCAAGTTTCTACTTATCTTATATCAAGATTTCTTACTTGTACTATATCTTGCTTATCTTTTATATTTTGCATATGATTGTCTTTTCTTTATCATTGCTTTCCTTCCCATATTCCATAGATTTTTTCTAAAAACTCTCTTATTTTATCTTTATGATTGTTTTGATTTCTTATTCTTATTTTCAATAGATAATTTTTCATGGTGATTTGGTTATACCTACCCTATTCCCCTTGGTAATAATCTCCCTTCACCATGTGATCAGTTAGAAAATAATCTATCTCATTACTATCTCCTTTTATTGGTCCACTTTGGATATCCTTTTTTCCTTCTTCCTTTATCCACAAACTAAGAATATACATGGTTGAGACTTGAGATCAAATGATAGTTCATTGTCAGACTAAGTGCCCTAGTCAATCTTTGTCTTTGGTTACTTAGCTTCCTTTAGCTTTAGCCTACAACTAATTCATGTGTCTCACTATCTCTAGCATGATTATTCATTCCAATTTCATATGGAGGAGGAATATTAAAAATCCTTCAAAAGAAATTTAGAAGACAAATCATTTAAATAAAAGGTAATGATATCAACAGGTAACATTATTCTTAAATGTCTAATCACACTAAAGGACATGATTCAAAGTATATCTATTTCTTCTATACAAAGATCAAAATCCACAATTGGCCTCATAATAGAGCTAAGGTCCTTTGGGGTGTATTAGGCTAGTAGATTAAAAGAGGAGAATAAAAAAATATTTTAGTACTACTTACTTTCTCACACAAGTACCTAATCTTTTTAGTAAACTGATGGCTCTATAAGGGTTCCTGAAGAATGGGGAACATGTTGTGGGTAGGTCCATTTTATTTTCTTATGCCAATCTACCTTCATGATTTGATTTTAGTATCACACTTATTTTCCTATAAATATTTATGTCTATAGTGAATAGGTTTTCTTTATACATAGATGACCATTAGCCACTTAGTGTATTTTCATGTCCTTGGTATGCCTCTTGCCTACTAAGGTCTTCTCATAAGACACATAAGTCTTGATTTTTACACTCCATTTTTCACTCATATCCTTTGTATTTCCTCTTGAGAAATATTATCTTATCTACTGATCACTCCCCTTGGTATTTCATCTATGAGTTACTTTGTAAGACTGTAAATAGAACCCAACCATACTAAAAAATTACCATCTTTTTATTCTTATTACCCACATTCCTGATTACCTAGTTTTCTTATTTATTCCACCCTAGTGGTGTTCTATTTGTCAATTTCTAGTGTAAGACCAATATAGGACTCGACCCTCCTCACAAAATTTTCCAATACCCAAGTCACCATCTAAATTACATGTGTTAAATTTGAGATAAGATTAGATTTATTATGAAGTTACACATCATTTTACATGCTTCCCATCCTGATTTAGTATGTTTTATACTTAATTCATTTTTATTTCACTTTTTTTTCTTCTTATTTTCTAAGTGTGTGTAAGATTTCAACCATTTCTTGAATTTTTCATACTTCCCAGCTTGAATTAGTGTGATTAATTTAAGACTAATATTTTACAATTTTGTTTTTCTTTCATACTTCTTTTCATGATTTAGTATGATTGATTGACTTAGTTTATTTATTTTTATTACCATTCTTGCCCTTTTACATACCTTCTAGTTTTATTACTTTGTTTTTATACTTCCCAACATGATATTAGTATATTTTACTTGTTTTAATTTGGTGCAAAAATCTTTCACATTGGCTTAAAAACAAATTCCTTTTTACCATCTTGTTTTTCCATTTCTTGGTTATTTATACTTAATCATTTCTTGTTATTACACATTTCCTAGCTTAAAATAAGGTGTGGTATATTTTCTTGATTGATTATATTTTTTGAAGTGCTTTTTGCCTATTTATTTTTAACCATGCATGTGTCCTACATAATGATAAAAGTAAACCACGTCTCGTATATTTCTTATAGCATATACAATAAAGGTAAATACATGTGCTAGAAAGAAATATATCCTAAACATCCATAGCCTCAACCATAATAAACAACAAGAATCAACCATAATGACAACATACAAATCCAACAATAATATGCCAAAATGATCTATATATATCTCATGAGTTTGATATAAAAATGCAACCATATATAATGTCCTAGCTCTATGGATGGGTCGCATCATGTGTATGTCATGGCCTAGCCATGCTTCCTGCTAAGGCCTCGGTCTAACTCCTCAAAATGGTACATTGTAAGGAGGCTATTTGAGATCTCAATACCTATACCTATCCCTATAGGTGTGTTTCCTACATCTGTGACTCCCCCACTAGGGTCTAAATCTCTATTATTTGCACTATTGTAACTAGATACACAACTCTCTCATCTATTAGGGCCTTCCATGCCTATAGCTCGCCTACACCCATAATTATTAGTGGTTGTATCCTCTATATTTTCACCTCTATCTACCTTTCTACCTATCTATTTAATCTAAACTAGCTCACTTGAGTTGGGGTAGATAGTACACTCAAATCTTCTAGTGTCATGGGGTCATATGGTTACAAAGTCTCATCTAGGATGTCATGGAGTGCTACCCTCACCAAGAACCCCCATCTCTTCTCCTCATCCTCACCTAAAATTATAAAATCACATAATATGGATATTATATTACTATCATATCTCATAATATCTATATTTATTCCAAATAAAATATAAATAATAATTTAACCATCTCTTTTTACCTATATATATCTCAGCTACTATGGTCTTACCATCTTTATGATTGCCTAGCACAATCTCTCCATTTATGTGGCCTCCTATCACCTCATCTATAGGTTTCTTACTCAACTCAAACATAGCTATCATAGCTCATGTTAGTCTCAAATTGCATATGAGTTCTCTCTTTATCATCTCTTCTAGTTCACCTATGGTGTCATTCAGGATGGTAATAGTCACCACTCTCTCCTTTGCCTCCTACCTCCATCAATATTGTGTCCTTGATGGACACTACTAATCTTGATTTGGAGCTAGTAGTGATAAATTTGGTATCTATGCCTTTACATCCCTATCCTCTTGCTTAGCTCCTCATCATGCTTGACCAGTCCATAATTGCTCTCGATGTGGCCTCAATGTTAGCCTCACTACTAGTGTTCCCAATCCTCTCCTCCCCTATGGCTCCCTCACATGTCAAGCCCATTCCTTAGGCATTAGTATTAGTGCTATTGGATGAGGTAGGTCCATATGCCCTAGTACCCATGCCACCAAATGTGGCTCTTTCTACTATAAATAGTGTGTTATAACCTCTATCCTCTTTATTTCTAGTACAATTGTGTCACAGCTCACCCATGTAGTTGTTATCTACTCATCTAGATTCTACATGATTTCTATACATATCTCTAATTTTATCACTATCACATGGGTCTTGGCCCATGATACTTGGCCCTCCCTCAATCTCTATACTCAAGGTAACTTGTCATCAAATATATGAGGGAACCCAGTTGGTGAGCACATAATAAACCTCTCCTATATCAAAGTTGTTAGCAATATAATCAATCCTATAGTCCTTTACCCTCTAAATATAATCTCATACATATCATGTACTATATAGACCTAGATGATAGAGTGTATATCATATAAAACTTGTTCCTCCAAGATCATCCTGCTCAAGGATACCAAGAATAGTGGTACCTTGTTGTCTAACTTGTGACATAGTATCCATTGTGTCATAATTCCTATCATAACCTTCTAGATATATATAATCTATTATGTATATACATCAAACATACTCAAGCTCCTACCTATTAATATCATCTTTAAGCCTATAGCCCACATGGTGAAGGCTCTCCTCTCTTTTAGACTATTTAGGATCCCTACAGTCACCTATGCTCCTATTATAGGTATCCATAAGATGGCATGGACATATTATAGTGTGATAGACACCTCTACTATATCCCCATCCACCTCTAATCTGAAGGTGTTAGTCAATCATTCCCAACAATCAAGGAACATGACTAATAGGTTAGCACTAAGGGGGATCTAACACATCTCTACTATCCCACCTAGACCTATGGATCCTAGTCTAGCCCTATCTACATACAAAAACCTATGTAAAAAGTCTAGTAACCATTCTACACCCACAAGTCTCCAAAATCTCCATCATCCTTGCATCCAAGAAACAACAAAGGATGTATTAGTTCTTCCATGTCATGTATAGTCAAAATACATTCTTTTTACATTTTTAAAGCAAAAAAAAACCTATATTACTTTATTTTATTCTTTTTAACTTAATTTTATCCTTATTAATCCTTCTTGACCTTAATTCATCACTTTGAGTCATTATAGTGCTCTTTTAACCTTTTGCACACTTTTTTATATCATTTTAGCTCTTTAGTCAAACTAATTTGACCAAAATTTCCCTATTTTTTTGCTTGGTTGACTCAAAACCTATGTTAGCCCCCTTATTTTCCCCTCTTTAGTGTTGAGTTTCCATTTTAGACCTTTTAGATGACCTGGCAACTTCAAATTAGGCCTTCATCCTGTAGATTATATAGGGTCGACCCATACCTACTGGGTCAACATTGTGGATTCTACCTATTTCCTAGCCTACTAGGTTGATTGGGTCAACCAAGTTCTTTTTGCCTATCAACCCCTTGTATTTTCTTGAAAAAGTGCACTTTTCTTGATTTTTTCCTAAACCCTCCAAACCCATTTCCCATCTTCCTATTTACAACCCCTAAAATCTGATATTGCCTCACTTTGACATCTCAAAATGCTTAAAAATCAAAATTACTAAAAATTCACTTAATTCAATAACAAATTTCAAAAACTAGTTTGAGATTATTAGTTGCATACTTGTAGTGCACTCGTTGCTTCCTCTGGAGCCTTCCCCTATCGAGCATGTCATCTCCTCACCATCCTAACTCATTTAGTTTCTAGAGCTCTCTTTTCTCTCCTTCACAAGTCAAAATGACAAATGACTTGTCTTTTCAACTATTTTAAAACACTTTTAGCAATAAAAATCTTTTAATTATTGTCCTACAAATTCCTTATTTTGCTTATATCTTTGTTTTTAATCATCTATTTTTAAAAACTATAAAATGCGTTAGATCTATGATGATGTTGAGATTATTTTTCACTACCATATGCCTATCTTCTAACTTTTTTGATTTTTGGCTATTTTTTCCACTAACTCCTAAAGGTTCATCTAGTGTTCTCTAAATTGGACACCTTCACATTTATTATAGTTCACTTCTTTATCTATGATAGTAAGGCATGTTAAAGGTATGTTTTTTCAATTCAATCCTTTCATTTATCTTATTTGCTACCGACTACACTTAGCATCAGCATTATGTGTTATCATGTTTTATCTCAAAGCACCATCCTATGTTGCACTTTTGTGACATGTGATGAGCTTTGAGTTAGGCATATGGATTTACATAATATTTTCAAACACTTATTTATTAATGACACTTTGTATCTTGTAGGAACCTATTGAATTTCAATCTTTTTGAGTTCATGCCTTAAGGGGTGCATTGAGAAAATGGTGGGTAGACCATCAGTGCTTCATAAGATTTTTGTCCCTTTTTCCACTTACCATCTACACACTTGTCTCCTAAAACCATTTACCATAATCTTATTATTCTTAGTCCTATCTATTTTAATATTTCTCCTCTTTCCATCCTGCTCTTTCTTTAACATCCTTTTAGATAGTTGGCTATATTGGGTCAACTAGGTTGACCTAGTATAGTTTAGGGGTATTTTTCACTTTCTTGTTTTGTTAGCTCTTTGATTGACCTAGCACCTACCTTGTGATTTGTCCCTAAAAACACACTGATATGACTAGGTTAACCCTATACAACTAACATTTTTGAGAGGATTTATGGAAAGATACACCTATATATATATATATATATATATATATATATATATATATATATATATATATATATATATATATATGTTCATTTCCCACCATTTCATAAGATAAGAATTACTAGTGAATAAGTTTGAGTGAGCATCTACTTATTGACCATTTTACTTGAGGATTAAATCTTAGGTATCCATACTTTATTTGGTGATACAGATCTTGTCTTGTGGAGAAGTCTTTTGGATGCTTAGATAAATTATGTAGCCTAGAGCCTATTTATCTTGGTTATCCTTGCATACCACAACAATCTCTTGTGAAGCACCTTAGCAAAGGGAGAGATTGAGGCTCAATAGGTTCATCTTCAAAGGTAAGTATTCCTAACTTTATTTATCCTTTGTAAGAGTAGATATATAATGCATTTGTATTATTTTCTCATGTATTATAATTTTTTATACATTAATGTAAGTATATGTCTTCTAATACATGTTTAGTTTAGTTGTCTGTTTTATTGTTTCTAACCGGCAATTTATACCACAAGTTTTGGTGTGCACTATATTAGATTTACTTTCTTTCCATTAGAATAAGTGAAATGTTTTAAACCTTAGGAATCCATTAGGTTATTTGTGTGATTATGTTAGGATATAGGATTTATAACCCTTCTTAGCATGATGTGTTGTGACAAGTGATACAAGTGATCCCCTAATTGGGTCTAATAAATTCTCATATTAGTCATGCTCCCACTTAACAAGTATAACCCCTATCAAAAGTGTAGATATGTTTTATCTTATTTGATGTATGATTTCTTTATATACATGATGTATTTTTGATTACATACAATCCCCATACTTAATCATTTCTACACCTGTTAAAGTTCAAACAAGATCGACAGTGCACGTTGCTCCAAGAAGTCAGGAAGCAACAAGATGAGGATAGGTACATGATGTTTAAGGATTGATCAAATGTATATAATAAGGATCAAATGGTGAGTGGGTATTCATACATACTTATTTAATGGTGAGTGTTGATTTCTAAATACCTAGTTGATCTACAGATATCAACATAGTATGTTGAGTCAACATTTCAAGATTGCACAAGATGAGGTCAAAGTGACAAAGGTTTAATGTTGGGTATTGGTGGAATATGTGTTAAATATTGAACAAGATAAATGGTTAGTATTTTATTTGAGATGAGATGACATGAGTTGTGATCATTATGTTTAAAGGTTAAATGTGACTGTTGTCATTCAAATATTTGAATTTAACACAAGGAAAAAATAGAGATCTATATTTTGTCCATATCTTTTGATAAAAGTCAAAAATTTTAGTGTTTTTAAAATAAAATATGAAGATAACTCCATGACACATATAATGAACCTAATTTGAAGATTTGAAAGTGTGTACAGTCAAATATATTAATGTTCAAAGTTGACTATGTGTTTGTGCTTGTTCTATAAGTGACCCAAGAAGGATATTTAAGCTCATTTTGATGTTGTTTTGATGTCTCATGATGAATTTAATATTTGGGAGTGTTATAAAATCCATTAGTATGTTTTTTGAGGATTTTAGGGGTGTGATCAATCTATCTTGAGTATGAAAAATACTTATTAAGCTGACTATATGTTCAGTAATGGTGTTCCTATGTATAAGGGATATATTTGAGTTGTTTGAGCATACATAAAGGTGAGCTAAGATGACTGTGATAATTTAAGAATGTCAAAGGGGACATAAAAAGTAGATCCATGTAAATAGAAGTGGTATTATGTTCTTTTTTGGTTTGATGATGTGCTAAATGGATGAATAGGTCTACCTGAGACCTATAAGAGTAATAAGGGCCTTATTAAAAGGTGTATCTCCTTAAGGGTCACCCATAGATGTTATCAATGACTTATGAATATTTTATTGAGTCATGTCTTCATGTGAGAGATGCCTTAAGGGCTAATTCATGCCTAATGGCTAACCAAGATGGTGTTGATCATGATTTATCTATAAATAGTGAAACCAAATGTGTTGGTTTCTATATTTGTAAGACTAGAATAAGGGAGTCCAAATGTGGTGCCAAGCGAAGGAGATAACCTTTAAAAGAGATTATACATGTCAGTGAGGACTAGTAGAGAGAGAAGAGGATCAAACATGCTTATTTTAGTAAGGTTCTAAAGATGATCACATAAATCATTGGACCTAATAAGCATAGAAGAGGCAAAATGGGTGAGTATGCTTAAGAGGTTGTTTGAGAGAGGCTTGTGTGTGTAAATTATGAAGAAAAGGAGGGGTAGAGTGATATGTGGATGGTTTTATGAGAATATTAGTTTGAGGAATATTTATATGACCTGTTGGTCATAATTCTATTGGTAGATTATTATTCTTTCTATTTGAGTATGAACGAAGACAAGGTGAAGACTGTGTGAGTTTGGTGGTTAATCTGAGAGGTAGATCAATGTGTGGATTATGTGTATGACCATCTAGTCATGTTGTTAAATTTTTGAAAGATTTTTTTCTATGAAGGATGCATTGAGTGTGTAGATTTGAAGAGTGGGTTCAGTTGGGATATGTAATGTGTCCTAATTAATCTTTTTGTATTGGTTTAAGTATCTAATGTGCTTTGATGAATAGGAAGTGTTGTGTGATTAAAAGGTGGATTTGGATACATAGAGAGATTGATAATCATAATTTCATCATCAAGTGTTGAATACATTAGTTCAAATGTGGAGTTATTCAAGGTAGTTAGCTGGGTGGTTCGTTGCCTAGGGGTTTTAATCCTCCTTGAGAGGTGAAACTTGATAAAAGTCTAGTTGTTATGGGCACTCAACTAAATAGGTCTAGTATCTCCTTGTGGGATTGGTGTCTAACTAAAATTAGGAATGGTAGTTCCTTGATCAATCTCTTTCTAGTCTAAATTTTATCTTTTTATTATAGGATAGTAGCCCAATTGTAGGTTCTAGTGGGTTTTATTCCCCAAGAGGGTTTCCCACATATGACATGGGGTATTTGCTTGATCTTGTATTGTATTTATTAATCAATGTTATGAATGATGTATGCCTCATGAGTGTATGTATTTAATGATTAAGAGTTTGAATAAATTAGAATTTAAGTTGAAATTATTTGGGCCCATTGATTAATCCCCCCTTAGTGGTTGTACCTCTAATAATTGGTATTAGAGTAGGGCCTTTGGAGGAAGCCTAACAATTTGAAGGTGATCCTAAGTAGGTAAAAATAGGGCTAAGTAGTTGAATAAATAAAATCAATAGTGGAAGGATTTAATCAAAGCACTTGAAGAATATATATGCACTTTGAAGAAATATGTTAAAGAAGATGAGAATTATATCAATGATCTCAAGATTCATCTAGTAGATGCCAAGAGAAGTTTGATTTCCAAAGAAGAAAGTTGTTAAAAAGAAAAGGACACCATGTTTGGTAAAGAAGATTATCATAACAATAGATAATATGACATCGAGGAAGAAGTTTATCTAGAATTTGGTCTCATGAGTACACTTGGTGAACTAGAGGAGAAGAAGAAGAGGAATCATAAGATGAGGTATGTGATCAAACATTTTGAATAATAAGTTAGTTTTCTTGAGGGAAGTTTGATAGATCAAGCATGTAAAATAAAGGATGAGATGGATAAAAGCTAAGAGTGATAAGGAGACTATCCAATTTCTCAAAGGTTAGTTAATGACTATAATTTCAAGTATAAGAGCTAAAGAAGATGAGAACATTCAATTGGAAACCAAGCTAGGTTATTTGATGGATGAGCATGAGAAATTTTTTGTCAAGATAAGTAGGCTTAAGAAGATCAAAAGAAGTCAAATCAGGTCAAGTGCAATGTAAGAATGTATGTTAGACAACCAAATACTTCAAGGTAGGATAGTTTATTTCATGGTCATAGTTCTACATGGAATAAGTATGGTCATAGAGATAAGGGTTGTAAAATTAATTTAGTCAAGTTTGGATATTCATGGAGCTATGATAGAAGGATTTTTTGGCCAGAGATTGATCATAATTCAAATATATCAAAATGTATGAATGATGTTATTTGTTTTAATTGTCATAAGAGTGGACATATTGATAGATTTTATCCAAATAGTTTAAAGAGGTCTTTAAGGTATGTCAAAGGATATAGAGTTCCTAAAAGGTTTGATAAAGGACAAACTCAGGTATGGAAACCAAAGGTGATCATTGTCAATTCTTCTAGTCATAAGTTTGATAAGAAATCTTTTATAAAAGGCTATGCTATAAATCAAGATAAGCTCAAGGATAAAGAAGGTAAGATGGATGAAAAAGATAAGAAGGCTCACACTATGGTATGGAAACTTGAGGTAGTAAATACTAAGGAGACTAATCATGTTGTGTCATATAGTCTTGATGGATTCATTCCCAATGTGGAAAAGGGATCAAAAGTGAAGGAAAGTCAAGAATTTCTATTTTCAACATTTGTTGACAAGTCTGAAGTAGAGAATATGTGAATTATCTAGATAGAAAAGGAAAAACTAAAGTCAGTTCAAATCAAGCTCAAGGAGAAAGACAAGGTGGTGATTGAGTCTAGTTCGAAACCTAAGAAGAAGAAGAAGAACTATAAATATCAGATGACCAAAGAATATGAGGAGTTGTGGGAAACTCCTAATTTCACATTATTATAGGACATTATGGGTTTGGATGTCTATATCTAGGATTCAAGGAGACACTTGTCAATCAAAGTAATATTTGTGTCTATTAGATATTGTTTGATGAGCTAGAATAAAATCAAATATTTTAAGTTTTGTTGAAGATGTCATGTTCCTAATGAATCATGAAGTTAGGGGGGAGCTTTGTAATTGGTCAGGTCTTAAGATCAAAGGATTGAGTAATTGAATCTAAGTAAGAAGGTGTGTAGAAACAAGTTTGTATGATCAAGATGATAATGCTAATTAGAGAAGGTTTTTGGTTAAGGGGGAGCAACAATTTCATGAGTTTGCTTTAGAGGTTTGTGAAGAAGATGTAGTTTAGGATAAGAATAGATGGTTCTAGGTGGCTTAATGAGATTTATGGATTGTCGAGAAGTGTTTAGTGCTTAGAAAGGTCTCTGCATTTCTTTGTGATGTGCTTGATGTATTTTGTGGTCTAATGGTATGTTGAAGATAAATTGAATTTTTTTGAGTACTCTCAGTTTTCTCAATCTTTGGATTAAGGGAAAGCAAGCCTAAAATGGGTTATAGGAGATCATGGTTCCCAAATATGTGCAGGATAACATATTAGTCTATAAGTGTGTGATGGGTGTCTCTAGGTGTGTAATAAGTTTCAAAGGTATGCATGATTAGAAGGAGGTTTATTGACCTTGTTTGTTTTAAGATTCTAGGGTTTTGGGTTATGTTAGGAAAGTGGTATGCCTCATGAATTAAGGTTTGTGCCTTTTTAATTTGTTGAATGGGCCAAATGGTTTATCAAATTAACACTCACATATTTTTGAAGGTTTATGATTCTTAAGTTATTCATGTTTTTGTCTATTTGGAGGGCTAATTAGCTAGTAGGTTTTTGAAGGAAGTATGTTACAGAGGATGATCTTGGTGATGTAAACTAGTGTGCTTGAGGGTGAATATGAGATTATTGTAGTTATGAATTTTTAGATCCTTAAGATGTGTCTACTAAAAATTATGGGCTTTATGAGTTATAGATAGGGCTACAAGGAAGCTAAATAGGCCTAGTGTGAATAAGAATTCCTTTTGATAAAATTCTCCAAAATAATAAGGTATGTGTGTTTTAAGGTTATTTTTTAACTTGGTTTAGTGCATGTTTCCTACCTGGTGAGTAGCATGATGTTCTATTATTGGTCCTTATGGTAGCTTGAGAGAAAAGACTAGTAAGCATATGTGTTGATTCTTCATGGTGTGTGGAGATCTAAAGATTCTCAAAAGGTGCAATTTCTCAGAGTTCTTAGGGGGAATGATAAAATATTTTTTGATGTGTTCCATGAGATTTATGTGGTTTTCTATATACTTTATTCATTGGTTGTAGTGCTTGATTGAAGAAAGTGTTGGCATGGAGCAAGAGGATATTGTCAAGGCAAGTTGAAGTAGGTTCAAGTTAAGGGGGAGTTTGTATCATCTTTATAAAATGGTCCTTTCTTATTTTATAGTATTTTCAAGTCCTTAGGATTAGTTTTTCCCACATTGCCATTGTGCCAAAGGGGGAGAAATTTCATGTTGTTGGAGTACTTGAAGAGAGAGAAGGTGAGTTGTATATTTCTATATGTGATGGTTGTTGACATCAATGACAAAGGGGGATATTGTTGGAGAGTTGTTAGTGATGTCATGGTGATTTCATGAAGGTTTCTTGGTGAGTAGATGAATAGCCTTGATAGTCTATGTGATAATGACACAGTGTGCAATATGCTTGTCTTAGTGTGCATGAAGAAGGCTTGGTTGATATTCAAAGTTTGCTTGGTTTGAGTTGTTTAGGGATGAGTCTTAAGTATTTATCATGTGAAAAAGGTCCCTAAGATGTTTTCTAATCTTCTAGAGCTTGTGTACATAAGTGGAATTCATCCAGTTATCCATAGTTTTCATCTAAACACTTTAGGTCTAATGGCAAAAAATCTGAGTATGTAGTTTGATGACATCACCATTTCCATGTGGGAATGATTCAAGGGGAGTTGGTCATATGGTTGTGATCATAGTAGTCCCTAATTGTTATGTGATAGATCTCAAGTCATGTGTTGAAGTGTAGTCAAAGATATGAGGTGCAAAGTTGGATTCTCAATCAGAATTCATTATTTTACCATACTTAGCCAAATTTGCACGTGGATAGAATAAGGTGAGTAATCATGTTGATAAGGTCAGCATTCTCATGCATAGAGGTGTGAGGACAAAATGATCATATGGGTTTGTTAATTTTTTTGACTTATTTATTTGCACTAAAATTTAGATCGTGAAATGAAACACATCAAAATATATGCATATGAAAAGTTGAGCTCCCAAATAGTTTGACTGTGTTTTTTCATAACCAATTTTGTAATATGGGAAGAAGAGTCAAATGAGAATTTTGATGGTGTTATATCTTGTACATGTGAAAGTGTTAAGATAAATTGATTATGTAGGTTTGTTTAGTTTTGAGGCTAGTTTATTTATGCTAATTTTTAGATCATTTTATAAAGCATGAATTTTTTTATGTAGGAGCAAAGTTGGTCTCCCAAAAAAAATTTAAGCATAGTTGGCTCTGTGATAAAATATTTTGAGAAAGCATTTTAATAGTGATATATCTCACACATGTGAAGGATTAAGGATAAGTATGTCATATGGTTAGATTCTCCTTTGTGAGGAGATCATCTAGTCCAAATTTAAGATCATGCATTGAAGTGCATAAAATTTTATTCAGATTTGAAATTTGCTACTTAGGCATATTTAAAGGGTCCCCATAGTCATTTTTTCACTAGCTAAATTTGAGCAAGATCGATGATGCACGTTACTCTAAGAAGTTAGGAAGCAACAAGATGAGGATAGGTACATGATGTTTAATAAATGAACAAAGGTACAAGATAAGTATCCAACAACAAGTGGGTATTTATACATATTGATTGAATGGTGAGCATTGATTGTTAAAGACCTAGTTTATCCATAGAGAAAGATAGAGCACATTGAGTCAACATTTAAATATTACATGCAATGAGGTCAAAGTGATTGAGGTTCAATGTTTGGCATTGGTGAACTATGTTTTAAAGATCAAATAAGATCAATGGTGCATACTCAATCTGAGCTAAGAGGACATGAGATGTGAGCATAATGTTCAAAGGTTAACTATGACTGTTGTCATTCAAATATTTGAATTTAGCATAGGGAAAAATAGAGCTCTATATTTTGTTCATATCTTTTGATAGAATTTGAATTTACTTGTACTATAAAAATAAAAGACAAATAGGACTCTATGGTGTATCTAATGAACCTTATTTCTAGATCTATAAGTGTGTAAAATTAACGATATTAATTATTAAAGCTGATTATGTGTTCATGATTATTTTGCAAGTGACCCAAGAAGGATATTTGAGCTTTTTTTAATGTTGTTTCGATGTCTCATGATGAATTTTCTATTTGGGAGTGTTACAGACTCCATTAAAATATTCTATGAGTATTTTAGAGGTGTGATAATCTATCTTGAGTATGAATAATGCTTAAGAAGTTGATTTTATGTTTGATAATGGTGTTCCTATGTGTAAGGGCCCTATTTGAGTTGTTTAAGCATACACAGAGGTGAGATAAGATGACTATGATCATTTCAAGATGTCTATGGGGACATAAGAAGTGGAACCATCTAATTGGAAGTGGTCATATGTTGTTGTTTTATTTGGTGATGTGTTAAATGGTGAATAGGTCTCCATGAGACCTATAAGAGATACAAGGGCCTTATTAAAAGGTGTAGCTACTTAAGGGTGACCCATAGATGCTATGGATGACTTATGAGGATTGTATTGAGTCATGTCTTCATGTGAGAGATTATTTAATGGCTAAGGCATGACTAATGGCTGACCAAGATGGTGTTGATCATAAGTGCTATGTAAATAGTGAGACCAAATGTGTTGGTTTCTAAATTTGTAAGACTATAATAAGGGAGTGTGAATGTGGTACCAAGTGAAGGAGATAACTTTTGAAAGATAAGGACAAGTCAATGAGAACCAATAAAAAGTGAAGAGGATCAGACATGCTTGTCTAATTAAGGTGTTGAAGATGATCACATAGATCATTGGACCTAATAAGCCTAGAAGAGGTAGAATGGGTGAGTATGCTCAAGAGGATATTACGAGAGGCTTGTGTATGTAAATTATAAAGTGAAGGAGGGGTATAGTGCCTTTTGGATGAGATGATGAGCATATCAATTTGAGGACTATTTATATGACATTTTGGTCATAATTATGTTGGTATATTAGTGATCTTTCTATTTGAGTATGAGCAAAGGCAAAGTGAAGATTGTATGAGGTTGATAGTTGATCTAAGAGGCAAATCAGTGTGTGGACTATGTATATGACCATCTACTCATGTTCTTGAAGCTATGATAGATTTTTTGTTGTAAGGGATGCATTGAGTGTGTATATTTAAAGAGTGGGGTTAGTTGGGATATGTAATGTGTCCTAGTTAATTTTTTTGTATTAGTTCAAGTATATAATGTGCTTTGGCCAAGAGGGAGTGTTTTTTTATTTAAAAAAGGTGGATTTGGATACATTGAGAGATTGATAATCAGATTTCCATCATCAAGTGTTGAAGACATTAATTCAAAGGTGGATTTATTCATGGTAGATGGTTGGGTGGTTAGTTTCTTAAGGGGTTTGTTCCTCCTTGCAAGGTAAAACCTACTAAAATCCTAGTTGTTAAGAGTGCTCAGCTAGATAGGTGTATTAGATCCTTATGGGATTGGTGTCTCAATAAAATTAGGAATGGTAATTCCTTAATTAGTTGCTTGATAGTCTAAATTGGATCTTATTATTATAGGATAGTAATCCACTTATAGGTTTTAGTGGTTTTTATTCCCCAAGAGGGTTTAACACATATGACATGTGGTATGTGCTTGATCTTGCATTGTCTTTCTTGTTCATTGTTATGAATGATGTATGCCTCATGAATGTATGTATTGAATGATTAAGAGTTTGAATAAATTGGAATTGAATTAGAAATTATCTTGGCTCACTAATTTAACACCCCCTCAGTGATTATACCTCTAACAATTATTATTAGAGCAGGCCATTTGGAGGATGCCTAATAGATTGAAGGTGATCCTAAGTAGGTACAAAGATGGCTAAGTAGTTGAAGAAAGAAAATCAATATTGGAAGGTTGTGATCAAGGAACTTGAAGAATAGATATGTACTTTGAAGAAAGATGCTAAAGAAGATGAGAATGTTATTAATGATCTCAAGGTTCATCTAGTAGATGCCAAGATAAGTTTGATTTCCAAAGAGGAAAGATTTTTGAAAGAAAAGGACACCATCTTTGATAAGAAAATATTGTCATAATAGTAGAGAAGATGATAGCGAGTGAGAATAAGTTTATCTAGAATTTGAGATCATGAGTACACTTGGTGAATTAAAGGAGTAGAAGAAGAAGAATCATAAGATGAGGTATGTGATGAAAGGTCTTGAATTCCAAGACCCTAATCTTGAGGGAAGTTTTAGATAAAAATCATGTAGAATAAAGGATGACATGGCTAAAAAAATAAGCGTGACAAGGAGACTATCCAAGTTCTCAGATTTTAGCTAATGGTTACAATCTCAGGTATAAAAGATAAAGAAGATGAAAGCATTCAATTGGAAACCAAGATAAATTCTTTGATGGATGAGAATGAGAATTTTTTTGTCAAGATAATCAATCTTGAATAAGATCAAAATAAATTATATCAGGTCAAGTACAATGAAAGGTCTATTAGACAACCAAATGCTTCAAGGTATGCTAGTTTATTTCATGGTCATTGTTATACATATAATAAGTATGATCATAGAGATAAGGAATATAAAATGAAGTAAATAAAGTTTGGAAATTCATGGAGATATTATAGAAGGATGTTTTAGCCAAAGATTGATCATAGTTCAAATTTTTCAAAAGGTATGGATGATTTTATTTTTTTCAGTTGTCATAAGAGTGGACATATTGCTATATTTTGTCCAAATAGTGTTAAGAGGTCTTCAAGGTATGTAAAAGGATATATATCTACTAGAAGGTTTTATAAAGGACAAAATTAGGTATGGAAACCAAAGGTAATCATTACCAATTATTCTAGTCATAAGTTTGATAAGAAAGTTTCTCTAGAAGGATATGTTGCAAATTACGATAAGTTCAAGGATCAAATAGGTAAGATGGCTGCAAAAGACAAGAAGGGTCACACTATGGTATAGAGACCTGAAACATTAAAGACTAAGGATATTAATCCTATTGTTTCCAATAGTCTTGATGGATTCATTTCCAATGTGGACGAGTGATCAGAAGTGAAGTAAAGTCAAGAGTTTCTATTGTCAGCATTTTTTGACAAGTCTAAAGTAGAGAATATGTCAATTATATAGATAGAAAAGGAAATACAAAAGTCAATTTAAATCAAGCTTAGGGATAAATACAAGGTTTTAATTGAGGCTATTTCTAAACCTAAGAATAAGAAGAAGAAGAAGAAGAAGAACTATCAATATCAGATGACCAAGGAGGAAAAGGAATATGTGGATTTGTGGGCAACTCCTAGTTTCACATTATTTTATGACATTGTGGGTTAGGATGTATTTATCAAGGATTCAAGAAGACACTTTTTAGTTAGAGGAATATTAGTTGCTATTAGATATTATCTGATGAGATGGTATGAAAACAATTATTTGAAGACTTGTTTAGGATGGCATGTTCCTAATAAAGCCTAAAGTTATGGTGAGATTTGTAATTGGTCAGGTCTTAATATTAGAGGATTGAGTAGTTGAATATAAGTAAGAAGGTGTGGAGAATCAAGTTTGTGTGTTCAATATGATAATTCCAATCAGAGAGGGTCTTTGGTTAAGAGGGATAAACAAATTCATTTGTTTGCTCTAGAGGTTTGTGAAGGAACTATAGTGTGAGATCAAAATGGATGGTTCTAGGTGGATTAATGAGATTTATGGATTGTCAAGAAGTGTTTGGTGCTCAAAAAGGTTTGTGCACTTCTTTATGATGTGATCTAGGTTTTCTATGGTCTAAAGTATGTTGAAGCTAAATTGTAATTTTTTGAGTACTCTCAGTTTTCTTAGTTTTTGGCTTAAGGGTAATCAAGCCTAAAATCGTTAAGGAAGTCATGGATCCCAAAGGAGTGAAGGATAAAATATTGGTGTAGAAGTGTGTGATGTGTGTCTCTAGATGTGAAAGAAGTTTCAAAGGTGTGTGTTCACCAGAAGGAGGTTTGTTGACCTTGTTTATTTTGAGATTCTAGGGTTTTGGGTTATGTTAGAAAAGTGATCTACCTTGTGAATTGAGGTCTATGGATTCTTAATTTGTTGAATGGGATAAATGGGTTATCAAATCAAGCTTCATATATATTTTAAGGTTTATATTTCTTAAGCTATTCATGTTTTTATCTATTTGGATGGCTAATTGGATAGTAGGTTTGTGAAGGGAATATGTTGCAGAGGATGAGTTTGATGATGCAAATTGGTGTTCTTGAGGGATACTATTAGAGTCCTTGATTTATTTATGAATTTTTAGGTCCTTAAGATGTGTCTACTAAAAATTGTGGGTTCTGTATGTTCTAGGTAGGGATATAAGGAGGCTAGATAGGCCTAGTGTGAAGAAGAATGCCATTTAATCAAATTATCCAAAAGAGGAACGTACGTGTGTTTCAAGGTGAGTATTCAAGTTGGTTTAGTACATGTTTCCTATTTTGTGAGTCGCATGAAGTTTTTTTCTGGTCCTTATGGTAGCTTGAGAGAGAAGGATGAAAAGCATATGTGTGGATTCTTCATGGTGTGTGGAGATTTAAAGATACTTAGCAGGTGAAATTGATTAGAGTTATTAGAGAGAGTCACTCTTAGATGTTTCTTGATGTGTTCCATTATATTTATGTGGTTTTTTGTATTCTTTTTTCATTGGTTGCAGTGCTTGATTGAAGAGAGTGTTGGTATGGAGCAAAAGGATTTATTCAAGGCAAGCTAAAGTAGGCTCAAGATAAGGGGGAGTTTTTATCATATTTATAAGATGTTCCTTTCATATTTGATAGTATTTCTATGTATTAAGGATCAATTTCTACCCATTTTATCATTATGTCAAAGGGGGAGAAAGTTCCTATTGTTCAAGTACTTGAAGAGATAGAAGGTGAGTTGTATATTACTATATATGATGGTTGTTGACATCAATGAAAAAGGGGGATACTATTGGATAATTTTTAGTGATGTCATTATGATGTAATGAAGGTGTCTTGGTGAGTGGATGAAGAGACTTGATACTCTATGTGACAATGCCAAAGTGTGTAATATGTTTTTCCTAGTGTGCTTGATTAAGGTTTGGTTGATCTTCAGAGTTTATTTGGTTTGAGATGTTTATGGATGAGTCTGAAGTATTGAGCATGTGAAAAAGTTACCTAATATATTTTATAAGATTTGAGATCTTTGTGTATAATCATAATTCATCTGGTTGTCCATAGCTATCATCTAGACACTTTGGGTCCAGTAGTAGAAAATATGAGTAGGCAATTTGATGACATCACTAGTGCCTCATGGGAATGAGTTAAGGGGAGTTGGTCATATGGTTGTGATAATAGTAGTCCATATTTATTATGTGTCAGATATAAATTCATGCATTAAATATTATTAAAATATATTAGGGTGTAAATTTAGCTTCTCAGTTAGAATTCATTATTTTCCCATACTTGGCCAAATTTGCATGTGGCTAGAAAGAGCCAAGTGAGCATGTTGATAAGGTCAGCATTCCCATGCATAGAAGTATCAGGGTAAAATGATCACATGGGTTTTATTATTTTTGCACCTACCTTATTTTCCCTAAAATTTATATCATGTGATGAAGTGCATCAAAAGATATGCATATGTAAAGTTGGGCTCTCAAGTAGTTTGACTACATTTTTCCATACTTTGCCAATTTTGCAATATGGCAAGAAGAGTCAAGTAAGCATTTTGATGGTTCCATATATTGCACATGTAAAGGTGTTAATAAAAACTGATCATATGGATTTGTTTAATTTTGAGCCTAGTTTATTTGTACTAAAATTTAGATCATGCACTAAAGTGTGGAAAACTTTATACAGGAGTAAAATTAGTCTCCTAAACAAATTTTAAGCATAGTTGGTTCTGTGATAGAAGATTTTGAGAAGGAATTTTAATGGTGATATATATCTCACATTCAAAGGCTTCAATATTAGTATGTCACATGGTTATATTCTCCTATGCAATAAGATCATCTGGTCCAAATTTGAGATCATGCATCAAAGCACATAAAAAGTTATTAAGGTTCAAAATTAGCTACTCAAGCATATTCAAAGGGTCCCCATAATTAGTCACTTCTGCACTAGTTAAGGTTTGAGCAAGATCAATGGTGTGCATTACTCTAAGAAGTTAGGAATCAATAAGATGATGATAGGTGCATGATGTTTATTGCCTAAGAAAAGGTATGAGATAATTATCCAATGGTAAGAATTTGTTCATACACATTGATTGAAGGGTGAGCATTGATTGATAAAGACTTGGTTGATCTTCAGAGATTGATGGAACACTTCGAGTCAACTTTTCAAGATTACACAAGATGAGGTTAAAGTGGCTAAGGTTTAACATTTTACATTGGTGGACTATGTATTAAGGATTGAACAAGATCGATGGTGCATATTTGATTTAAGATGAGATGATATGAGATGTGAGCAATATGTTCAAAGTTTAACTATGGATGTTGTCATTCAAATTTTTGAATTTAACACATGGAAAAACTAGAGCTCTATATTTTATCCATATCTTTCGATAAAATTCAAATTTACTAGTGCTATAAAAAACAAAGATGAAAAGGACTCCATGACACATCTAATGAATCTAATTTGAAGATCTATAAGTGTGTAAGTCAAACATATTAATGTTCAAAGTTGATTATGTGTTTGGTCTTATTCTGCAAGTGACCCAAGAAAGATATTTGAGCTCATTTTGATGCCTCATGATGACTTTACTATTTCAAAAATTTGTAGACTCCATTAGGATGTTCTATGAGTATTTTTGAGGTGTGATCAATCAATTTTGAGTACGAACAATGACTAACAAGTTGATTGTATGTTTGTTAATGGTGTTCTTATGTATAAGGGCTTTGTTTGAGTTGTTTGAGCATATGTGGAGGTGAGCTAAGATGACTATGATCATTTTAGGGTGTCTATAAGGACATAAGAAGTGGACCAATGTAATTGGAAGTGGTCTTATGTTCTTTTTTTCTTTGATTATGTGCTAAATGGGTGAATATGTCTCCATGAGACCTATAAGAGCCATAAGGGCCTTATTAAAAGGTATGGTTACTTAAGGGTGACCTATCGATGCTAAGCCAACCTATGAAGATTATATTGAGTTGTGTCTTCATGTGAGAGATGCTTTAAGGGCTAAGGCATGCTTAATGGCTGACTAAGATGGTGTTGATTGTGAATTCTCTATAAATAGTGAAACCAAATGTGATGGTTTGTGCATTTGTTAGACTAGAATAAGGGAGTGTGAGTGTGGTCCCAAGTGAAGGAGATAACCTTTGAAAGAGAAGCTATAAGTCAATGAGGACCAAAAAAGAGTGAAGAATATTAGACATGCTTGTCTAACTAAGGTGTTGAAGATGATCACATAGATCATTGGACTAATAAGCCTAGAATAGGAAGAATGGGTGAGTATGCTCACGAGGCTATTTGAGAGAGTCTTGTGTGTTTAAATTTTGAAGTGAAGGAAGGGTAGAGTGCCCTATGGATGAGTAGATTAGTTTGAGGACTATTTATATGACCTATTGGTCATCATTATGTTGGTAGATTGGTGCTCTTACTATTTGAGTATGAGCGAAGGCAATGGTGAAGACTTTATGAGTTTGATGGTTTATTTGAGAGGTAGATCAATGTGTGGAATATGTGTATGATGATCTAGTCATATTTTTAAATTTGTGATAGAGTGGTTGCTATGAAGGATGCATTGAGTGTGTAATGTTGAAGAGTGAGGTTATTTGGGATTTGTAATGTGTCCTAATTGACCTTTATATTTGGTTCAAGTATGTAATGTGATTTAGACAATAGGGAGTGTTGTGTGATCCAAAAGGTGGTTTTGGATACATTGAGAGATTGATAATCAAAGTTCCATCATCAGGTGTTGAAGACATCAATTTAAAGGTGGAGTTACTTAAGGTAGCTAGCTAAGTGGTTAGTTGTGTAGGGGGTTTATTCCTCCTTCTAAGGTGAAACAGCTAAAAGTCTAGTTGTTGTGGGTGCTCAACTAGACAGGTGTAGTAGCTCCTTATGGGATTGGTGTCTTACTAAAATTGGGAATGGTAGTTCCCTAATTATTTATTTACTAGTTTGAATTATATATTATTATTATAGGATAGTATTCAAATTGTAGGTTCTAATGGGTTTTATTCCCCAAGAGGGTTTCCCACATATAACATGTGTTATGTGCCTTTTCTTGCATTGTCTTTCTTGTTCATTATGATGAAATGAATGATGCATAACTCATGAATGTATGAATTGAATGATTAAGAGTTTGAATAAATTAGAATTGAAGTTGAAATTATTTGGGCTCCTTGATTCACCCCCTCTTCTCAATGATTGTACCTTAAACAATTTCTTGGGGAAATTGGGGTGACACAAAATATCAAGGACTTGGTCTAGGCAAATCTAATTAAAATAAAATAATGGATCTAGGATATCTGGTTTTGATGTTTTTAAGGAGGGGTCCCCCATTTCTATGAAAAATAGAGCATGTTGGCTATAAAAAATGTCAACTTATATGAGGAAGTGATAATAAACACTTAGAACCTAATTAGTTAATTTTTTGCTCCTACATAGAACACGGACTATAAGAGAGATCTTTAAACATATTAGAAAATTAGGCACTAAATTCATGTAATAGAAAGTGTCATACTAAGCTTTCATCTTATAGACAAACACCACGATGTGTAAGAAGTGATTCTCAATTTTCATTTAATTATAGACTCTACTCAAGCAACAGAGGTTAGAGTGGGTATTAGGCTCCTTCTTGGATGTTCATAGCTTGATGACTTGGAGGGGGATGGCATGGGCATTACTCTACTACTAAAGGAGTGTCCATATCACCAAAAAATAAACCTCTAGTCCTATTTAATGCCTTGTTCTACTACCAACCAGGCTAGAAATCTTGTGATGAAGGTTTCTTGAATGGCCCTTTCAAGGAAGAATCAAAATTTAGATTTTGCATGTTTTTCTTATCTTTTTATAAGATTCCTTTTGAAAATATTTTTTATTATTATTCTCATCCACTAAGGGTTTCAGACCAATCCAAGGGTGAAAGGATTATGAGGAAGCCCTTATTACCCAATTGGTCTTTGATTAGCTTTAATGATCTTATCTTTTCCTAAGATGTTACATTAAGTGAAACTTGGTACCTCTATTTAGATATGGGATATTATAAAGTCCTCTTATTTTTATTATAATAATTATCCTCCCAAATCTTAATTTAATAATTTTTAATTACCATCTCTGAGTTATTTGGATCAAAGACTCAACCTAAGTCTCCTGCTTCTCAATAGTTATTCTTGAGTTTTGGCCATTAGATGGAGTGGATACGAGTAGGGATGTACATCAGAGGAGCAAAAAAAAAAAAGAAAAAAATGAAAGGGAAAATATAGAAACCAAAATTGAACACACAACACAAGTAAACACACACTAAAAGTTAATATATACATTAACACCCCTTGCCCAAATTATTCAAAAATTACACTAGATGTGATAGGTAAGAAATAGTTTTTATGAACTATCCATTTATTATTAGTGGTAGGCCATTTCCCTTGAGATATTTGTGGTAGAAGGAATTCTAACCCAAGATTTTGGCTATTTAGTATGGCCCAATCTAGATGGGATCAAATTTCAAATGTTGGTCTTTCTTTTTATGAGCCTTGTCCCACATTAGGACTCAGTCAGAGATTCAAAAGGTTTTGATCTTAGCTCTTTTATCAAACCATATTTTGATTGTATCCTAATGTTTATTAAAGCTTTAAAAAGCTTCATCCCAAGATTCTTCTAATTATATTATGTCTAGGAGTCAAGAATTTACCTTATCATTTCGTTCCATGAATTGTTGCATGAATTTATAAGTTCGTAACCTGAGCATGATCAGATCCAATCTATAAACTAAAAATAAATGAGAGATTTTGAGGGCTCATTTATATTTGGTGTCATAAGCCTATAGAGAAATTTAGCAATGAGTTCCATTCTTTGGGATTCTCTCTAATGTACTTAATTAAAGAAAACTATTAGATTCTTAATCATGGACTCTACCAATCCATACCCTTGTGGGTAGTAATTGAATGAGAACATTAGCATGATTCTAATGTCATAGGCCCATTCTATGAATTCTATGGATTAGAAATCAAGACCATTATCACACACCAAGGATATGGGGACCCAAAAAGGGTGATTATGGTGTTTTCTAATAACTAAATAACTTTAGTAATAATGATTATTTTATTTTCAATTACCTCAAACTACCTTGTGAAATAGTTTGTGCCCATGAAGACAAACTTATGGTTAAATGATGAATTAGAGTTAGTGACTCCAAGAAAATATAACCCCCATTGGGCTAATGGTGTTGAATCCATGATGGGATATAGTGGCATTATCATATGATTTTCCCTTTTAGGAAAGGTCAAACACTGATGGAAAAAGTGAACATGGGCATGAATGTTTTTGAATAGTATGGGACTATAGTATCCTACCCAAAAAACTTTATGGGAGATGGTGTTTTCTAGAGGATGACTATCTATTATTTTTTCATGGAGACTTTTCATTATTTATTTTTCTTATTCTTTTGATGCACACCATAGGTATATTCCTTCATGTTTCCTTTATAAGATAACTTCCTTCTTTAGCATATATTATGCAACCTTCAACTAGAGGGCCCTATTTTGTGTATGGTTGTGTCCCAGTGGTGTCTTTTTATATAGTAAGAAGTACATGATTTAGGCATACCATTATTATAATAACACTCTCCATTTGTGTATTTGGTGTATAGTTATTCTTATATCTATCTCATTTATTATTTCATTGAGGCCCTATCCTCTAACTAGTTTGGTTGGTTTAATTTCCAAGTCACATTCTTACAACTTTTTCATCCATTATCCTCTACATTTGATCAAATGATTTTCCCTAGCATCTAATTTATTTTTGGGTCTAGGAAAATTTCTTAGACCTTATTCCTAAGGATGTAGTGTCAAAATTTCTTCACCACCTTATCTTAGGTGTAGGCATGTTTGTCCAGGGTAGAATATCTCAGCTTGGCATCCTTGAGATTGGTGCTCATGAAAGGAATGGGGATTTATTTTCCATCTAATATTTGGGTGAGGCAAGTAGTAATGTTGTGTTAGAAGGAAAAGGGGTAGATATATAAATCTTACATATAGTTTAGGCTAATGAGAACTGGGGATTGTATGATGGCATCTTTGATATCCTAAAATGCTTTCTTTGATTCAGCATGCCATTCTACTTTTATGTCCTATTTCAACATAACATTCAAGGGTTATACAATTTCAAAAATCAATAAATGAAACTATGAAAAAATTTAATCTTCCCAAAGAAGGATATTAGTTAATTTTTATTTTTAGGTAACGGTAGTTTAGAAATTACATCCACCCTTTCAAGATCGATAGCAATACCTTCTTTTGTGACAATGTGATGAGGAAACTTACCTTTGGTGACATTGAATATGCTCTTATTTGGGTTTATGGAAATGCCATACCTTATGCATATTTCAAAAACTTTATCCATGTGATGTATGTGATATAACTTATATTTAAAAAGAATAGTTAGGTCATCCATATAAATTAGTATGCATTTACTAATTAGTCCTTTAAAAGTAAAGTCTATCACTCTTTGGAAGGTTGCACCAACATTGATTAAAATAAAGGGCATTCATTTATAGGTAAATGTACCTCACTTGGTGGTGAAGGTGGTCTTGGCCCTAACTTCAAAATTAACTAAGACTTGGTTGTGTCCTGAAAAGTCATCCAAGAAGGACATCATTTGAGATCCAATCATGATTTATATTGCTTCATCTAGGGAAGACAACAAGTGATTATATTTATCCGAGGCTTGATTTAAGTTCTATAAATATACACACAGGTGGATTTATCCATTTTTATTTTTTAAATGCACTAGGTTGGCCATGAAATTGGAGTGGTAAAATAGGAAAATTATCCATGTAGAAAGTAACATATGAACTTTTTTGCGTATTAAGCAGTCCATGATTGAATTTACCAGTCTTTATATTTACCTAAATTGTTTTTGGTTGGGTTTGAGGGGAATAGTATGAGTGATCAATATCAACTCAAAGACTTTGAGGTCTTAATAGGCCCAATAAATCACATCTTTATGTTTCAGTAGTAATATTTACAACTACTCCAATTCATAGTCCATCTAGTTAGGACCTACATTGACTGTATAAGGATTTTTTGTAGGACCAAAGTTGATGAGTCAAGACTTTTGCTCCCTAAACTTGGGTTTTTTCAATTGGAATTTGGGGTTTAAATTATCAAATTATATTTCTAATGAAATCATTCCATTAGGATCAAATTCAAATTAATATTAAATATTTCATCTTTGTCTAGCTCATTCCTTGAGTCTTGTTATGTCTTTCTTATCTATAACTTGGGTCTCAAATGTTCCCTCATTACTAATAAATTGGATGATCTATTGGTCATCCTCATATACTTGAAATTTGTCAAATTTTTAGGGATATAGGGACATTGGAATATTTCCATAGATAACTCTTGTAATTCAAAACCATTTAGGGGGGTTAGTGTTGGAATAATTGTCATTGATGTCAAAGGAATTATAAAGGATATGAACGGAAATGTCAAATGGAATGTTGCTAGAAGTGAATGGAAGTATCAAAAAAATTGAATGGAAGTGTCACTGGAAGTGAATAGAAGTATTGCTAGAAGTGAATGAAATCATTACTAAAAGTGAATAGAAATGTTGATGAAAATGTTAATGAAATTGTAGACAAAAATGTCGATAGAAATGTCAATGGTCACATCTTTTGGTGAAGAGGTGCCTATTGGATGGTAGTCATCCTTTTAAAGGATATATAAAGGATAAGAGATGTGGAATTATTAAAATCATTCAATTTAATTTAAGATCATATAAGTGTGAGAGAGAATAAAGAGATGAAGAGTAGAATTTTGTTTATGCATATCATTTAAGAGAAGAAGAATAAAAGAGTAGAAAATTAAATAGAATATCTCTTAAGAAAATAAGTGTGAAAGGTAGATTTATTTTAATGAAGAATATCATTTGAGTATTGTGAAAGAGAAGAGAGTAGAAATTATATAACAAAATTAGTAATAAATCCATCATTTGATTGAAGAGGAAATCACAGATGGTGGAATTAATTTGGCTTAGGTTCGGTGCCTCATAAGTCTAGGGGTTGGTGATTTTGTGGGTTGGTTCTCATGAATTGGCCAAGTTGGTACTTGGAGAAGGGGATCAGTGTCTCCAGTGGATGGATGCTCACAAATTGACCAAGTTGGTGCTTGGCTTGGGTATTGGTGTCTCCAGTAGGTTGGTGCTTACTAACATTGTAAAAGAGTTATGTGTGTGTGTGTGTGTGTGTGTGTGTGTGTGTGTGTGTGTGTGTGTGTGTGTGTGTGTGTGTGTGTGTGTGTGTGTGTGTGTGTGTGTGTGTGTGTGTGTGTGTGTGTGTGTGTGTGTGTATAAAAGCAATATATTGCCATGGTTTTCTCCTAAAAGGGTTTCCATGTAAATCTTATGTTATATTGTGTTATTAATTTCTAGATCTTGAATGTCTATGGTTTTTTTGGTTGATTAAATTTAAAATATTAAAATATTATCTTATATTGATTCACCCTTCCCTCTTAGAATAAGCTTGTGCTTAATAATTAATATCAGAGTAGGTCCTTTGGAATAGGGCTAACAAGCCTAAAGGAGATTATTTGAATCATACGATGGCCAAGCAACTAAGGAAGGAGAATGAAGAGTTGAAATCTATGGTCAAATCTCTTAAGGAGTAGGTATGTATCTTGGAGTCTATGTTGTCTTTATAAGCAAAAGAAGATAAGATGTCTATTCATGATCTTAAGAATCATCTAGAGGTTGTTTATTCAAGTTTGAGATAAAGAGAAGAAGAGTGTGATTAGTTGAAGGTTGAGTTAGGTTATTTGAAGGATATGCATGAGAGGCTCATAGTCAATGTTGAGAAAGATCATGAGATACTATTCTAAGGTAAGAATGATGTAAGTTTGAAGGGAAAATTGAAGAAGCCGATCAAGCAGCCTAATGCTTTTAGGTTTTCCAACTCTTTTCAAGTCCATTATTTATTTGTCATCATGTTGGTCATAGGGAAATATATTATTTGAATATAATAAATTAGTCAAAGGGAGATCTCAATCACCTTCAAGTAAAAGGTATGAGAAATGTTGCTTGTTTTTCTTGTCATAAGGTTGTCTATATTGCTAATTTTTGTCCAAATAGAGTAAAGAGATCTTAAAGGTATGTCAAAGGATATGGAGCCCCTAAAAGGTATGAGAAGGGCCAAAATTAGGTTTGGAGATTTAATATAGTAAAGGTTGATCAGAGTGTGTCTAATAATGAGAATGGATTGCTTGTAAAGTAGAGAGAGAATCAGATGGAAGGATTATGTGGAACTCTTATTATCATGAGTTTTAGAAAATATAATGAATATTAGACCTAAGAAACATGTAGATCAAAGAGAATATCTTGTTACATTTGAGCATAGACCTTGTCAAGATTCCCTATTGTTAGTTTCTAATGATAGTGTGTTGGAAGGTAAGATAGTTACAAGACTTGAAAAGATGAACAACATCATAGATGTTGAGGTTTGTGAGTCGAAGAAGTTAGACATGCCTAAATGTATTCAAAGAGAAATAAATCAGTCTTATAGATTCAAGAGAATAAAATAAATAATAGAAGAGATGTGGGCATATCTTGGGTTCACTTTGTTCTAGGACACTCTATGTGGGGTGTCTCTTCTAGGCTTCAAAGAGACACTTTATAGAAAGAGGAAGCATGGTGGATTCATGTTGGGTCTTGGCTATGTTGCATGATAAAAAAATCATGAAGGTGAGTTGAAACATTAGTTTGTATATCAATTTGAGGTAGCTTAATATGGTGTAGTGTCTTGAGAGCTCTTGTAAGCATGGATTTAGGTAAGTCTACTTGATGATCAGATCAGTAGTAGTGGTGAATTTCATATGAGAAGGTGTATTGATCTTTGAAATAGGTATTTTGGGTCTAAGAAGTTTAGAGATTGATATGAAGTTGGTAGCTTACGTAAGGGTGAAGGTATATTCAAACAAGGTATGTAAATTTTTGTGAGAAATTATGCATGTTTTGGTTATTATCCTTTTGTTTGTGTAATTAAGTGGTGTGATTAGGAGGAGCATGGAGTTAGGGGAGATAAATTAAGTCCCTTGAGAAGAATGTGAAGTATGGATTTGTTTCTTATGTGATATGAGTCAAGGAGAAACTCTATGAGTAGTTTTTCAGGTCTAAGGATCAAAAAGGCTATATATGGATGAGTTTGTGAGAGTTTGTATAACCCTTTACCATTGATGTCAAAGGGAGAGGGAGAAAATAAAAGGGTGGCACTATATCAAGAGGAGAACCATGGATAAATTTTACCATTGATCTTAAAGGGGGAGAATTGAAGCTAGGGGGAACAAAAGAGAACCATAGAAAGGGGGAGTTCATATAATAATTCATGGAGATTACCATCAATGATAAAGGAGAAGATTGTTGGAATAATTGTCATTTATGTCAAAGGAATTGTAATGGATATGAATGGAAATGTTGTCAGAAGTGAATGGAAGTGTCACTCGAAGTGAATAGAAGTGTTGTTAGAAGTGAACTAAATTGTTGCTAGAAGTGAATGAAAATTTTGACATAAATTTTAATAGAATTATTGATGGAAATGTCGATGTAAATGTCAATTAAAATTTTAATGGTCGCATATTTTGGTGAAGAGGTGCCTCTTGGATGGGACACATCCTTTTAAAGGTTATATAAAGGAAAAGAGATGTGGAAGTATCACAAGCATTTGACTTGAATGAAGATCATATAAGTGTGGGAGAGAAGGAAGAGATGAAGAGAAGAATTTTATTTATGCATATCATTTGAGTGAAGAAAAAGAGAAGAGAAGAAAATGAAATAAAATATATCTTAAGAAAAGAAGTTTGAAAGGTAGATTTACTTTAATGAAGAATATCATTTGAGTATTGTGAAAGAGAGGAGATAAAAAAGTATATAAGAAAATAAATGAGAAATCCATCATTTAATTGAATAAGCAATCACAATTGGTGGAATTGTTTTAGATTGGGGTCAGTGCATCATAATTTTAGGGGTTGATGCTTATGAATTCGTCAGGTTGGTGCTTGGAAAATGGGATCAGTGCCTATAATGGGTGGATGCTCACAAATCGACCAATTTGATGCTTAGTTTTTGGATTTTTGTCTCTAGTAGGTTGGTGATTGTAAACATTGTAAAAGAGTTATATATAAAATCAATATTTTGTTGTGGTATTCTCCTAAAAGGTTTCCATGTAAATCATGTGTTCTCTTGTGTTATTAGTTACTAGATATTGAATGTATATGGTTGTTTTAGTTGATTAAATTTAAAACATTAAAAGATTATATTATGTTAATTCACTGCTCCCTCTTAGTATAAGACTATGCTTAATAGTTAGGTTTACTACTATAGATGCTAGTGAGTTTGTGACTTGGTTCTCCTTTTGAGGGATAGGAATGATATTAAACATGCTAAACATTTAATTAGGTCCTAAGACCTATGATTATACCTCCTAAGGTATGATATATTGAATTGAAATTTAGTCTTGATCTAGTTGACCACTAGCTTAGAGTTGCTAAATAACCTTAGTTTATTTTCCCATTATTTTAATGCAAATAACAACCTTAGGATTAGTGCTTCATACTCCACTAGATTATTTTTGAATAAAAACTAAAAATTATACAATGATAAATTTTTCCTCCTTAGTAGATATATAAGTGAAAAAATATCCCCACTACCTTGTTTGGAATGATTTCCATCTATATAGCAAGACCACATACTAGGTAGGTTTGGGCAATGGCTAGCCTGGTCTTTGGGTAGTTTTGTGTTCAACGTGTACATTCTTATATCTGAGGATACTAGGTTTACTTTCTCATTAATGGGATTATACTTAGTTATCATATGTTTTATGTGAGGTTATCTCTCTACCCATATTTGGTTGGCCACTCCCCTCCTTGGTAACCACATATGGGAGAAATATGTGTCTATATACCCATTTAGGGATTTCGACCAATCTCTACTAAAGAGCATATCATTGGCTTTAATAATCTCTAACACTTAGATGTCTATGAATTTTTTAATCCTAGGTTATAACTCCAATTGTATGTAGACATTGATTGGTTCCCCTATCACTTTTACCTCAAATTTATCAATTTAGACCACTACCTTATCTGACTTAATAAGGACCAACCCAAGCTTCTCAAATATGCTTGTCAACATTACATTGATTGAGGCTCTTGAATCCACTAGGAAATTATGTAGGTTATTTATAAACAACCAAATTATTAAGAGGAAGGGGGCACCTCCATATTATTCTTGTGAATAAGCACATTGGTATGCTCTTCTCTTAGTTTTGGCTAGGTTGGTTAGGTCAGCTTCTAAGTCAAGGTTTTTAGTAAGAGATAACATTAATCAATGATTTGAGAAAGCTCATGAAGTGTGATGTTGACTTTCATATTATTCATGTCTTCTAATATGTTATAACACCCTTTGATTTGGATAGGTGGGTTCTCTATGAGATTCTTAGGTTCTAGAGGTTTCATAGGTGGGGGTTCATTCCTAGAATTTTGGTAAGGTGGGGTTGCACCATTATTTTAGGGATTCAAGGTAGTGAGGGGTTGTTGTATTTACCTATTCCTAAGGGTGTATTTTCTCCTCTAGAATTTTTCAAAATATTGCACCGCATTGATACCCTCCTCCATCTCATTTTCTCCTTGGCTAGGGAATCCATGGTCTCCAACACCATAGTAGTGCTAGAGGATTTATCCATGTTAGATGAATTGGAGTGGTTAAGGACCACCTTATATCCTTCATTTCCTTTTGTAATATCTCAAAATTAGAACTAAACTCTATGTAGTTTATTTCTCCATGGGTTGCCATGTTATGCACTCAACACTAGTTAGGTAAGGCTACCTCAAATATATTAATTTCAAGCATCATATTAGGTGAGGGTTCTAGGGGATTATGAGGAGGTTTTTAGTTCCTGATTAGTCTTTGATATGTGAATATTTTTCTATAAATATTTGCTTTAGATATTAATAGTTATTGTTAATGTTACCTAGTGTGGTATCCACTAAATATGTTCATTCCCCTAGGTTAATGAAAATAAAGTGTTGGATTGAAGTGGGATGACCTAATGGGATTTGATATGTTATAGGGAGTAGATGAAGAATTGGGACATTTTAATTAGTGTTGGGTAAGAAGCTTAATGTGGGCATCTTTGGTAGTGTAGTAGGAGTCAGACATCATCTTTCCTTAGGGGTTCAATTTCCTATCTATATTAATGGCTCCTTAATAAGCCAAGGATAATTATATTATGGTTGGATTTCTCCATAGAAACATGGTTGTCTAAGGTTATAAAGAATTCTTATGGTGGGTTAGGTTGATAAAGCATGATAACCCAGTTTTATATATTTTTAAAACCTAGCATTGAATTTTTTGAAAGGTTCATTGAGTTATTATTTAATATAACAAATTATTAGTATAGGACACTAGGGTTTATCACTTTCTTGAAATGGGAAAGGAAGGAAGTACTAAAATGGTCCTAACTAGGGATTGAACCTTTAGGAAGGTTGAGAAACCAATCATATGTTGAGTCCATCAATGTGAAGGGGAAAAACTTTCATGCCACATACTCATGTTCAACATTTAAGAGCCTCAAGTTATTTATATAGGAGATTATGTTCTCTTCAATAGTATGTCCCACACTGGAAGTAAAATGAGAAACATATCTCTTGTGGTTTTTAGGAAAATTATAGAAAACTCCTAGGACATTAATGGTAGAGTCAACCAACTAAGCCATATTGGGCTATAAGTTTGGAAGAGGTTGTGGGAATAAGATGGTTGGAATCATAGTAGGCATAGCTTGATTGAGCCTAGGTTTTTTATGCAAAAGCAAGGGGAACCACCAATTAGCCATATTGGGATTTAACCCATGGAGAGAACTAGGCTCTAAGATGATTCATAATTAAATAGTATTTAATATGTTATTATCAACAAATATAGTTTCAAATAATTTAGTGTTCAATGCATGAACTCTTGTCACATTATATTCAATTAATAAGCTAGTAAAAAGCCTAAAATATATTATGTTAACCCTCCTTATAGTGATAATATTATTCAATCCAAAATCTAGTTCTAAAATACCCATGAGATGGGTATTCCCAAAGAGGATTATGGAAAAAATGATGGACATTCATTCTCTATTTTAGGATTGGTTTGGGATCATTTTAAGGCATGAATGTAGTTATTTGACTTCGCTATGGAGTATACATGAAATAATTTCCAAAAGATTCAATGTCACCACCATAAGCTTAATAAGAGATTCTTGGTTGAAGGTCTAATTGTCCAGAGTTGTTATTGAGGCTCATATGTTATGCTCTTCTACTTTTTAAACACTAGGGGAAAGGGTAGTTCAATATTCAAAAATAAACATAAAAAGAGAAGGGAGAGTAAGGTTGGAAAGAGTGCCTATAGGTTTAGAAAGAGATCAATGTCATGGCCTTTAAACTAAGTGCCCTTTCCATAATTATATCACTATGGACTAAGTTTTACCAAAAAATCTACCTCCAAGAACACATAATGGGAAGCATCTGACAAAATAGGGGAATATGCCTCAACTATTAAGCCTCACTAATTATAAGTACTAGAATTTTATAGTATATCACACATAAATGTCAAAGATAAATTTCATACTAGTACATAAAATAATAGTAATATGAGAAGAGAAATGAAAGAGTTCACAAAGGCATTATAATAGACAAGTACATTATAACTATAACATACATTTAATGGCATTGTGTTAGTTTGATTAATCTTAACATTAACAATCATTCACAATGGATATGAAAGATAATTTGAAACCCATAATAAGAACTCTAAAGAAAACTAAAATTTATTTTATTAAAAGACAAGTTTGTTACAATAATATCGATCATGGCCAGCTTTTATAGTCTAAAAGAGTGAAAAGAAAGAAGGTGAAATCTTTGCTTTAATTTAATAACACTTTTGAGAAAAAAATTGTCAACCCTTTAGCTATAATACAAATATGACTTTTATAGATAAGGATGAGATTCACCTATAAATAACATGAGATTCCCACCATGGGCAATGATGGCCAGTCATCATAGTTATAACCATATTTAAAAAAACAAAACAAAATCCCCCTAAGCCATTAGAAACATTTGTTGAGGACCACTTAATTTATATGTAGAAATGGTTGTGAGAATTTAGACCATAACTAATTTGAACTTACACATATGGCTTCCAATGTAGCTTTCACAAGGTCAAACTCTTAGCCTAGCTTACTAAGGTTCATTGGGGGTTCCATGAATATTACCTCAGTTTGGGTCACTAGTCTTCAATACACTTGGAAGGGATCCTCCATCAACACCTAGACCTTAAACACCTATATGATGCTCATCATGGATTGCATTGAAAGATTAATAACTACCCAAGCCTCCTATTTACATTAGTGACCTATTTATTTATGACCTAATCAAAGTGACTTAGGTGGACTCCAAACTCTCCCTTATCTAATAATGTGTCATCTGGGTGGAATAACATAGAGATCTTAACTTCTTTGAAGTATGATAATATATTTTTGTTGCCATCTTCCAAGTATCATGTCATGGTTTGAGTCATAGCCAACCACTCTTCCATAGTCATTTTCATGTTCTTGGTGTACATTTGATACAACTCTAAGTCTAAGGAGGACATTAATTTCAACTCTAGTAACATGCATTTATTTATTATCAGCTTTATAGTCCTCCATCTCCCTTCCACCTCATCCTCTACA
This sequence comes from Torreya grandis, assembly GCA_037957365.1. Taxonomy (NCBI): domain Eukaryota; kingdom Viridiplantae; phylum Streptophyta; class Pinopsida; order Cupressales; family Taxaceae; genus Torreya; species Torreya grandis. The sequence continues at coordinate 1,161,639 of JARHVA010003818.1, read as the reverse complement.
TGTCACCCCCATCTCTATCACTCTTCCAACACCTCCTAGATCTTGGAGGATGGTCCCAATGTGTCAAGAAATGGAAATGATAATCCAAGGTGACCCAAATGTGAAATAGATTTTTGATTATGCCATAAGGAGCATGAAGAGGACACATACATAGAAATTCATCTAGGAGGGGAACCTGATGGTCTGGTAGACCCAATAAGATTTATTCACCCTAACCAAATCAAAGACCTCCACTGAGCAAGAAAAGGTATTTGAGGATCCCACTCTCCATTATCTGAGTAAGCCATAACATGTCAAAGAATCTTCTTGATGATATGCAAAGTCAAGATCAAACCATAGATTCCTAGGTAAATATATCCTTCCCCATTGGGCTAATTGGGTAGGTCAAAGACACCCTCTTACCAATCTTCTTAGTTTTGAGAAAGTTGGTGAAAATTTTGGTAAAGAATAATGTTCTCATCTAATGAACTCAATATTATCTAGAGAGAATTTCAGAGATTGATGGGAAATGTAGGAAGCTATTGGTGATCTTCAATAAAGGCATGTTCCTAGAGTTTAAATTAATTCCCACCTTAGACTTGGGGTTGTATCAAATGTATGTTGGGAACATAATAATGGATATTAATAAGTGGATGGCTGTGGCTTGAACCATGATATGACCCTTAGAAGATGACATGAAAAATATATTAGCATACTTCAATCAAGTCAAGATCTATGTGTTGTTCCACTTGGATAACACCCTACTATATAAGGGAGAGTTCAGAGTTCACCTAGGTCACTTTGACTAGGTCATGTGAAAAAAATTCACTAAGGGAAATAAGGAAGGAGCTTAGGCAATTATTGAGCTTTCAATGTAGTCCACATCAAACATCAAATAGGTGTAGAAGGTATAGGTGTTGATGGAGGCTCCCTTATAGGTGTACCAGAGACTAGTGCCCTAAATAGAGTCAATATTTTGAGAACCCCCAATGAACCTCGCTAATATAAACTAAGATTTCAACCTCATGATAGCTACAATGGAAGCTAGAGATTCAAGGTCAAATTAGTTAGGAGCTATATCCTCATAGCCACTATCATGTATCAATTAAGTGGTCTCTCACTGATCCTTTTAATGGCATAAGGGGATTTGGTTTTTATTTTTGAATATGATTTTAACTATCATGAATGGCCATCATGGCTTAGTATGGTAATCTCATTATTTTTAGAGGTGAATCCCATATTTATCTATAAAAGGCATATTTGTATTATAGTTAAAGGGTTGACAAAATTTTACTTAAAAGTGTTATTAGATTTAAGACAATATTTCACTTGCTTTTTCCTTCACCCTTTAATATTATAAAAGTTGGCCATAATTAATATTGTTGTAACAACACTTTTATTTTAATTAATGCAATTTTAGTATTTTGTAAAATGCTTGTTCTGTGTTTCAAATTATCTTTCATCTTCATTTTGAATGATTGTTAATGTTAAGATTAATCAGACTAACACCTTATAATTAAATTTATTCTATGCTTATAATGTTCTTATTTATTATAATCCTTTTTTGAACTCTTTCATTTATCTTCTCATAATACAATTAATTTTTGTGTTAGTCTATAAGTTACCTTGAAGGTTTATGTGTGATATACTATAAAATTATAATAATAATAATAATTAATGAAGATTAGTTGAACAATGCTCCCCAATTTCCTTAGACTCTTCCCATTGTGTATTCTTGGAGGTATAACTTTTAGTGAAACTCATTCCATAGTTGTATAATTGTGACAAGGGTAATTAGTTTCATGGTTTAGATGTTGATCTAAATTTAAATATGGAGGAACTCTTTTTTACCTTACTCTCCCCTTTATTTTTGTGTTTACTTTTGAAGATTTATCTACGCTTTCCCCTTGTTTTTATAAATAAAATGATCATAACATATGAGTCTCAATAATGACTCTTGGAAATCGAACCTTTACACAAGAATCTCATATTGATCTTATGGTGGTGGTACTACATCTCTTAGAGATTATTTCACACAATATCCACATTGAATTAAAATAATTTCATCCATGCCTTAGGATGATACCAAACCCTTCATAAAATGGAGGATGAACTTCCATCATTATTTACATCTTCCTCTTTGGGAATGCCCAATCTCATGGGTACTTTAGAACTAGATTTTGAACTAAATAATAAATGCCTTGGGTGCAACATTCAAAATTCCTGATTTAGAGTTGTTTTGTGAAAGAATTACTAGGGAAGAATCAAAAATATTTAATATTGAATCATCCATCTCTCAAAAGGCATTAGTATAATATAATTCTAAAGGCAAGGGAAAATCAAAAAGTAAATGCAAAACTACTCTATTGTTATCCCCAAAATCCTAGTCCAAAAATACTCATGAGGTTGAGTTTTAATGAAAGAAGAGTGGGAGATAATGCATCAAATAAAGATATCCCCTCATGAATTTTTGGGATGATGTTGGTTCAATCCAAGGACTAGGCATTTTAACCTATTTTACTCAAAGAGCATAAACTATTACCACCAAAGGTTCAATGTTTGTTTGATGACACTTAGAATTCTTATTAGTTGATTAAAATTGATTGTTGGTTACTATTGATCTTGACTTTGCCAAGTTATAAAAAGTGGGATAGTTTTTAAATTTCAAAATAAACATAAAAGAGTAAAAAGGGGATTATAAAATATAATTCTAGTCAAGAAAATGTTATTTTTTAGAACTAAAACATGTCAAGTCATAGTTATATCACTATGTGCCTCATTCAGTAATTCTAAAAATGTTTAGCCACTCAATGGGAAATATTATAAGGGTTGATAATTTATATGATCAACTTGTAAAATATTCACCTACTTAAAATACTAAAATATTTTCAGAAAATTACACATGAATCTTTTTAAACATGTTATAGTTGAGAACACACAAAACATAGATCACTCAAAAGAGACTGAAAAGAAATATAAGGAAATAGATGAGCTCAACCAAAATATAATTATTACATCTACCTCTACAACTAAGCATAAAATAACTCTTCTTACATCAGCATAGACTTAGAACTAAAAATAATGAAAAACATTTGATGAGTAGAATAAAGAGTCAATACAAGTAAAAAGGATTCTATTACAATTTTGACATAGTTTCATTACATGAAAATGTCGACCCTTTCAAAGGGAAAAAAACATGCTTTATATAAAAAAAAAATTATGAAGTTTGTTTAACCCAATATCACAGTGGTGACAAGCATGCAATGATGATTAGGGAATGTGGTTGAGAGTCTAATAGATTTTCTAGGTTGATCATGATTTATAGTTTAGAGACCATACCTATGAAAGGTTAAAATTTGTCTTTTATGTTCATTGTCTCTTATGGGCTCTTTAAAATACACATGCCATTTGATGACTCACACCATACTAATTACTCTATATTCAAGCTATAATTTGATTTAAATATTAGTGGTAGATTATCATTGGGATTTTGTCAGGACTACCATTACACCATGCCAAGAATAGACTTTTACATTTAATATAGAGATTTATTAAATGAATGAACCAATCCATATCTTGAATTTAGGGTCTCATGTATCAATTCACCCTTTTGATATCCTAAAAATTATTGATTATGGGCCTTTTAGTTAGTGAGGAACCAATTGCATTTTGATTTTTCTACCTGACATATAGTCCTTTTGGGACCTTTGACAGTTTTTATAGCTATAAAACCATTAATCTTAGTCCCCCCATCTTTATGATGTCATTGATCCCACATGGCACTTTTGTGGATTCTCACTTTATTCCCCTCTCTATGCCTTTGGTTTACTTTGATGGGCCCCACTTTGTCACTTGGTAATCTATTGGCATCCTTGAGCTCTACTTTTATATTTTCCCTTATAATCATCATAGCCACATTATTTCTCCTCAACTTATCAAATTTTATATGATTTTTAGGGTTTGTTTCTTAGGTTCATGTGATCTTGAGATAATACTACTATTGCTCTAAGATCCTAGGATGGTGCCAAGTAGCAAGATCTCAAGCCTTGGTGGAATAAAGCTTTACATTACCTATTGACAATTGGTTAGGATGGGTCAACAGGATCATGTCATGTTTCATGATCTCTTGGTTTGTGGGATTTAGAAGACTTAGACACTAAAAAAACATTTTGATTCTAAAGTCATACATCAATGTGATTTGAATGTTTGAAAGGATCTACAGGGGTGAGAAGTCTTTGAACCCTACAAAAAATAATAAAATTGACTAACTAAATATTTTTAATAAATAAAAGTCTTTAACAAGTGTTATGTGAGAAGTGGTCAAATAATTTAGGAATTGAAACCATACACTAGCATAAAAGGAATATTTAAGCCCAAACATTGATATAGAATAATGTCCATAACAAAATTATTTAAAATAAATGGGAAACATATTTTATCCAAGCCTAGGAAATAAGCACCATGATTATTTAATATTTAGTTAAGTCTCAAATGAAGCATTATAAATATCAATCTAATAAGTTATACTACCAAAAAGAAGCCATAAAAGGGTCCCAAAAGCTAGCTGAACTTGCCAAAGGGCTAGTTCCAATATTCAAATGGGTGAATATTGAATCACTTTATTATGGAACAAGATTGCATAGGATTAACATAAAACCTATAAGATAGAATTTGATTTTCAAAGATGAAATATTATACTAAATTGAGAAAAAATTCAAGTGTTAGAAACAAATGTGAATAGTCATTTGTAACTTATCATTTAACCAACTACCAATTAAGGAAGGGCTCAAGTAAAGACACATCAAAATAACTCTAGAAAGAGGTCTTCTAGACCAAGTAAACCAAGATTTAATTCATAATAAAAGACGGTTCCTATTTTAGCTTGAAAATTGGGTGTGTTGGTGAAGGAAATAATAATAGGGACTTCTTACTAGGAGATACTTCCTAAGTATTTAGGAGAATTTAGAATTTATAGTTTATGCATCCAAACACCAGTATTAGTTGTAATTAATTTCTTTAAACATAGTTTAAAAAGTGGGAACCAAAGCCTTCTCCAAAACATAATATACTAATGTTCTCTCTTTCCAAAGACCAATAGTGTGTGTGTTTTAAGTGATTAATCCATTCATAATTTGTATTCACACACAATCATTCAGATCTACTTGAATAATTACAACTTATAAGGGAGTAAGATTTAACTATTTGGCATAGGGGGAATGGCATGGGAATTAATCTATTGATAGATAAGAATGTATATCCCTACTAGAGATACCTTTGGTCTCCCCAAAAACTCCCTCAACTGCCAACTAGGTGGGAAAGCCTATGGTGGTTGTCTGAATCACCCTTTCATGGATCTTGGGATTTTGCATTATATTTTCATTTTATTTTCTTTTACTCCCTCTTTGGAAGGGAATTTATATTCATATTATTAATGTTTAGGAACCAATCCATGAGTTTTAGTAAAGTTTAGGAAGTTTATTGAACAACTGAGACAAATTAGAAATGATAGTGTTTTATGTCTACTTGAAATTTTATGTTGAGTTCATTTGATGTATTTGAATAAAGAAAATTATGTTTATAAATATCTGTGATCAATTAAGAATCATATTCCATAATGATTATAAAATGCAAAAATAAATATAGTAGCTCACATGGAATGCTCAATCAATATTTTAAATTAGGATCTAGAATGCCATTAATGATATTTTCACACAAACAAACCCTTCATTTCATTAATCATTGATTATGAAAGAGAACCCTCAAGGTAAAAGGATATAGTTTATCTAAAAAGAAACACAATGAGATAAACCCCCTAAAAAAAAGGAAAATCGGTAGAAAGTAAACTAAGCTAACAATAAGAGACAAGAAGAAAAGTAGAAAGAGGTTAATTACAGGGATTTTCAAGTGAAAGCATGCCTAAAATTTAGATAGACAGTTGTAAGTAGGATTTTGAGAAGATTGAGAGGAACTAGATGTTCATCTTCATGTCCTTCAAACTTCCAAGAAACCACCCACATAAATATTTACTAATTTTATTTCAAGAATTTATTAAGCCATGTTAGGTTGCATAATTTAGTTATGTGTTTATAAATAAGTAAAAAATAATAATGGGGATAATTAAAAAATAATACCTTGAATTTACATCTTGAATCATGATGAGGAGAATGGATAAGTATTGATACATACCAAGACAGGTTAATTACTCAACCTGGGTGACATTTATATTTCTTCACAGCCTAAGATGAAGAGATTGTGGGTTGTTCCTCTAGTTAGAATAGATTATTTGTTACTCATTTTGGTTATCATTTTATAATTTATAGATTCATTATTCATCATTAGGTTGGATGACTCAATTATAAATTTATCTAGAAATGAGATATCTTCAAATAGATAGCTTAACTTGGGTTGGCTTTGTATTTATTGAAGCACATGTTCATTATTTATTAGGAAAAGGAAAATAAAAAATATACTTATGGAATAGGGATGTGTACATGATACATTAGAAGGTGCAAAACAAAGAATCAGGAGCATATTCAAAAACATAAATTAATTGAAACTAATATATTAATGCTAAACTAAAAAAATATCAAATTATCTAAGAAAGTGAAAGTAAAAAGTAGGAGATTAAACTATTAGATACAATATACATTACCAGAATTATTTAAATATCTTATTCTAAAGATGCATTAGAATGGGTAGCCAAGAAGTAGTGCTTCAAGAACTACCCACTCACTGGTAATGAAAGATCAATCCCTTCTAGATCCTTGAGAAGAAAAACATTCTACCCTAGCAACTGAACTATTTGTTATGGGCCAATCCAAAATGGGTCAAACCTGGAATGTTGACCCTTTGTCACATAGGCTTTATCTCATATTAACACTAGATTTTAAATCTTAAAATACTTCACCATGGCCTTCGTTTAATACCATCACTTACTAGTGTTTTGATGTTTACTAAAATTTAGTAGGGCTTAGCCTCTTCTAATTGTACAATACCTAAAATCCTTAAATTTATGTTTTTATTATGTTCCATGAACTTTTGCATAAACTTTAAGGTGGGTAACTTGAGCATAATTGGAATAATTAGATCTAGTCCATAGACTAATAGAAAAAATGAGCTCTTAAGTTATTTATTATTTCTGGTGTGGTCATCCCAAAAGTTAATTTTAGTAGTGAATGCCACTCTCAAGGTTTCTTATTTATAGACTTATTGATGGCCTCAATCAAGTTCTTATTGGTTTATTCAGCCAATTCATTCCCTTGTAGGTAATAATTAGATGATAACCTTAAATTTATCTAATTGTCATATGCCCACTTAGTGATTTTTAAATATTGAAACATAGGACATTGTCACAAACTAATGAGATGAGAGTCCCAAATTAAGTGCTCACATTACTTTCCATGAATTTGATCACCTCATTTGTAGTTTTATTCTTTGTTTTCTTTGCCTTTTTCCATCTCATGCAATATTCCATAGATAAGAACAAACTTGTGGAATGCTAAGGAGTTGGGATTAATGACTCATATGAATTCCAACCCCTATTGGGTAAATGGCATCCTTTGTATGATTGGTTTTAATGGCATTGTAGAGTGGCTTTCCCTTTTGAAAATGGTATGGAACTGATGGCACATTCTAACATGTGCTTATACATCCTTGAATATGATTTTCAAATAATAGCTTTCTTGAAGTATTTTATATGGCCATTTCATTTATTGTAGGATAACCAACAACAAACTTCTCATGGAAATTTGTCATTACTTCCTTGTATTCAACTTATAATAGGCATATAAGATAGATGTATTCATGATTTTTCCTTAATATAACTCTTTTATTCAACATATACTACAATGTTTTCACCCTTAGAGATCTCTTCTGCTTTTGATTGAGTCCAAGAGGTGGGTTCCAATAGAGAAGGTAATGGATAATTGGGGTGTACCAATTCTACTGTAACTCTTTCTCTCATTTTATTTGATGTACGTGATCCTTAGATCAATCTCAGTTATCAACTAGGTAATAACTTATCCTTTGAACATATTGGTATTCTTTATCTCCAAGTCATATTCTTGTAACATAGTCATCCATCTACCTCTACGTTCCCATGTCTTGTTCTCCCCCAACATTTGTTTGATAGCTAAGTTTGACAAAATTTCATACATTTTATTCTTAAGAATATAATTCCTAAATTTTTTAACAACTTTGACTAAAGCATAGGTGTGTTTATTCAAAGTATAGTATCTTAATTTTTCATCCTTCAAATTGGTGCTCATGAGATCAACACGATTTTCTTCTCCATTGAATTTCTATGTAAGGCAAGTGGTAATGGTGTTTTTAGAGGAAAAAGGATAAACATATAAGTTTTTAGCATAATCTTGACTGATTATAACCTATGCTTCCATTATTCCATTATTTTTGTCTTGAAATGTTTTCTTTTACTCATCATGCCACTCTATTTTAGTGTCTTGTTTCAACATAGAGTTTAGAGGCTTCAGAATTTCAACAAATATAATTATGAACTTATGAACAAAATTTATTTTTTAAAATAAATATTATAGTTCTTTTTTATTATTGGGTTTAGGCAATTTAGAAATCACTTCAGCTCTTTTAGGATAAAACCTTCTTTCATGATGATATGACTAAGAAGCTCACCTTCGGTGATACTGAACATGCTCTTTTTTGGGTTCAAGGAAACACCATACCTTCTAAATATTTTGAAAACTTTCTTCAAATGGTTGATGTTATTTGATCTATATTTAAAATAACAATAATAATCCATGTAAATTATAATGCACTTACAAATTAGACCTTCAAATGTGAAATCCATTTCTCTTTGGAATGTCGCTCCAGCATTGATTAATCTAAATGGCATTCTCTTGTAGGAAAATGTGTGCCATTTCATTATAAATGCATTTTTAGTTTCATCACTTGAATATACTAAAACCTATTTATATCCTAATAATATATCTAATAAGTACATCATCTGGGATTTAATGACCATCCAAATCACTTCATCAAGGGAATGAAATGGATAATTATCCTTATCTCAAACCTTAATCATATTTAAAAAGTCATTCCATAGTCTAATTTCACCATTTTTATTTTAGACAAGTATATAGTTTTCCACCCAAGTGGAATGGAAAATTGGGAAGATTATTCTAGTAGAAAGGAGCTTCTGAACTTATTTGTGTATTAATGGTTTGAGGATTGTATTCACATGTCTCTATTTTTGTTGAAAAGGTCTTTGGTTTGGCCTAAGGGTGATAGTATGAACGATCCCCTTTGGGTTGTAGAATTTAAGTTATTGATATGCCCAAATAATTACATATTTATAACTCAACAACAAATTTTGAATCTGCTCAATTTATACGTCTATCCAATCATGGCCTATGTTGGAATTTTAGGTATTTCCAAGGAACCAAGGTTAATGGTTCAACAATTTTGATTTGTAAATTTGCATTTCTCAATTGGGGTTACATGGTAGAATGTGTCAAATTATGTATTTATAGAGATCATATCATTTGGGATTCAATTCCTTTAGATACTGATAATTCTATCTTTGTCAAGTTTAGCTCTGGGACTATTTCTTCCCTCTTCATCTATTATTTGGTCTTTGAATTCCTTGACATTGTTAAGGAATTATATAATTTATTGATTATATTTAAATCCTTGGAAATTCATGACATTATATGGCACAAAGTGAAAAGGGACTAATTCTATAGTTAATTCTTACAACTTAGTATCATTTAAAGGGGATAAATTTGTAACTAAGGATGCTAACAAATCAATAACCATATTTTCTTCCTTATGGATGGGAACAACATTGAATTCAACGAACATATCAATTAGGTCCCACATATTATGTTTATAATTTCCAAGGTATGATAATTTTAAATGGAATTTACTTCTGACTTGGTTCACAACAAGCTTAGAATCATTGAATACTTACATTTATTTAGCTTTATACCTCAATGCAAATTATAGTCCCAAAATTAATACCTAATATTTTGCTAAGTTATTAGTGCATGTAAATTATAGTCTATAAGAAACCAAATATATCTTACCTTAGGGATTAATAATCAAGACTTTGGATTTCAAACCTTGTTTATATTGGGTTGCATCCACATATAATGACCACATCCCAAGAAACTCAATGTCAACATCAATATTATTTTTAGTAGTCTTTCTTTCCAAAGTGTAGATCCCTAAATTAGAATGCATTACATTTACTTTTTCATTGATTTTGTTATATTTTATGATCATGTGATTAATCCTTCATTCTCTATCCACTCTTATTTAGTTGGAAACGCCCCTCTAAGGTAACCACATGTGAGATAAGTTAGTGGCCATGTATCTATTCAAAGATTTAGACCAATCTTTATTGAGTATCAGTCCATATGCTTCAGGGATGATTAAAACTTGTATATATATATGAATTGATGGATTATAGTCTTTGATTCTAAATGCATGTGTACACTAAGTAATTTTACTATTTCCTTAACCTCATACTTATTTAGATGGACCGCAATCTTAGTTGACTTGATAGGGACTAAGCCTAATTTTTCACAAATGCTTGCAGGGATCACATTCATCAAAGACCCTAAATTCAGTAGGTAGTTATGCAAGTTATTCCTAAATAACCTAATAGTTAGGAGAAAGGGAGGCACTTCAGTCTTGTTTTTATGGATAAGCACATTGGTATGAGTTGTTTTTTACTTGGGTTGGATTGGTTATTCAGAAGTGACTTGAGAAAACGATCATGTTACTTAGTGATTTGATTAAGCTCATGCATCAATATGTTGGATTTGATATTTTGAATATCTTTCATGATATTATATCCATTTTTTCCTTGAGATGGTTGAGTTTCCATAAGATCCTTAGACTCAATATCATTTGGATATAGAGAGTCATTTTAGCCTTAGTATTAGGGGAAGTTACAAAATTATTTAGAGGAGTCGAGGTAGTGAGGGGATATTATTTCTATCAGTTCCTAAGTCCATAATTAATTCTTTAAAATTGATAAGAAAAAACATGCACTTCACTAGTGCTCTATTTTGGTTCATTATCCTCTTGGATAGGTAACTTCATGGTTTCCAACACCATGGATATTTTAGGTGACCTACCATCATTTTATATTTAGTTTGGTTTAGAACTAATTCCTACTATTTCATTTCCCTTTAGAATATGTTTAAATCACTAGATAATTCAATGGAGTTGATCTCTCCATGTTTGGATGTGTTATGCATATAACACCAATTAGGAAGATGTTTTTCACAAATTTTTATTTTAGGTAGCTTATTGGGAGAGGAATTTGGTTGATTGTGGGGATAATTTTAATTTTAATTATATCTCTAATAAGTGAATTTATTATTTTAACTCTCACCACCAGAGTTTGCCAAAAAAATTTCAATCCAACGAAGTCATTATTTAATATTTGCTCCATTCATTAGATGGCATCTAACTCATTTCTTGTAGACTAGTATGGTATAGTTTGGGTATTGTTAGTAATTTATAGCATCATTTAGTTTTGAAATTAGATAACCATCTCATTGTTCATTGAGTTAATAAAACCTAGGTGTTGATTTAAAGGAGCATGTCTCATTAAGAGCACATTTATTATAAGAAACAGTTGAAGTGCAAGCACATTCTAATTTGTATTAGAAAGAAGGCTTAGTGTTGGAATGTTATTTAGTACATTAGGGATGAGATCAATCATTTTTCCTTGTATATGAAGTTGTCTATCAGACTTTATAGCTTCATCATATTCTAAAGGTAAGGTATCCACCATAGGGTCTCATCTCAAGAACATTGTAGTCCATGGGTTAAATACATATTTATACATATATAATTCTAGTTGAGCATTATGTTTATAAATATTGGTAACTCAATTATTCATATTATGGGAACATGCATTGAAATTCCTAACATGTTCATTGGGTTCACATTGAATGCATGAAAACTACTGATATAAGATGATTGGATATATAACTTGCCCAAATTGGGCCATGGCAGTACTACTAAACTAGTCTTGTCTTGTAATGGAGTCCTTAAGAAGGTTTAGAAACCAATCATATGTTGAATCCATAAGTGTGAATGGGAATAATATAAAATTCATGTCTTCATGCTCAACAAGAAGGATTCTTAGAGTAGTTTTGTATGATGTTACATGTTCCTCTACAATCCTTCCTACACTAGGAGTGAATCTTGAAATCTAGGTTCCTAGGTAAGTTATGAACAACACTAGGGACATTTATAATAGATTTAATAAGCCAAGACATTATTAAATCTATGGATATATGTTGATTTTAGTTAGTTTTATTAGTTTATTCAATAGGGGTAACTAAGGGATTACATCTACATGTAGTAGGTCAAACTCTTTTATAGACCTATAATGGTGAGAAAATCAATCTCCCATTGATGGATTGGGACCAAGTTATGCACACTCTAGGATCTAACTTGGTTTACCATGTATAATTCAGTCACAACTAATCTTCTTTGACCAACTATTACATGTGTTTAAGCTTACACTAGGATGGGAGAGTGTAATTAGAAGTAAATAAAACAAAATTTAGTAAAATTCAAAAGCATACAATGACTCTTAGCTAATTATTAACAACTTTTAGTAGTTCACAATTATTATTGTGCTTAATTAAGGACTAAATTATAATCTTGTGATCTCCTTTTAGGGCCAAATATTGTTCTATGAAACATGAAACAATAAATAAGGCGAAGAGGTCAATAGTTTATAAAATGATAATTCTAAAATAGTATCTTGATCAAATATCCCTCCCAATGCTTGTTAATATTCTCCCAAAAATACTAGTTTGAAAACATTCATGAGGTTGAGTGTTTTAGAGAGAAGAGTGTGGTATAATGCATGGGATAAATATATCCCCTCGTTAATTTTAGGAATGATGCTGGTTCAATTCAAGGATAGAGTAATCTAACCCATTTTACTCAAAGACCATAAACTATTAATACCATAGGCTCAATGTCTATTTAATGACACTTGAAATTATTATTAACCTAATTGAACTTGATTTTTGGTTGCTATTGAAATTGAATTTGCCAGGTTATAAAAAAATGTGAGCATGTTTCAATTCCAAAACAAACATAAAAGAGGGAAAAGGGGAGTAGAAAAGAAACTTCTAATCAAGAAAATGCTAATGCTTGAGAACTAAATCATGCAAATTCATAATTATACCATTATGTACTTGGTTCAGTAATTGTAAAAATGTTTATCCACTCAATGGGAAATATTCTAAGGAATAATAATTTAGATGCTTTATTTGAAAAATCTTCACCAACTTAAAATAATGAAATATTTTCAACAAATTACACATAATGCTTTTGAAATACTTTATAGTTGAGAACACATAAAACATATAGTATTAAAAAGAGACCAAAAAGAAAGTTAAGGAACTAAATTATCTCGATCACAATATAATTTTTGCACTACATTTTAAACTAATCATAAAATAACCCTTCTTAAATAAGCATAAACTCAGAACTAGAAATAATAGACAACATTCGATGAGCAGAAGATAGAGCCAAAATAAGTAAAAAGGATATTATTACAATTTTGGTAGAGTTTCATTACATAAAAATACCAACACTTTCAAAGGTAAAAAACATCCCTTATATAGATATATTTTTCCATGAATTTCACTTATCTCACTATGAGGGTGGTTACAAATATTTAATGATGATTGGGGAATGTGGTTGAGATTATGACATATTGGCTATCTTGAGCATGATTTGTAGTTTATACACCACACCTAATAAATTATAAATTTGTCTTTTATGTTCATTGTCTCTCCTTTTATCTTTACCATGCATAAACATGTGATGACTCATGTCATAATAACTACTTTTCATTCAATTATAAGGGTTAGTTTTAATCTAATTCAATTATTGGTTGCATATTGTCATTGGGATTTTCTTAGGACTACCATCCCACCATGCCCTATATTGAATTAAAAGGTCCCTTAGATTAATTATCCCCTTTAATATCCCAAAATTTCACTTTTGGGCCTTTTAGTTTATGAGGAACCAACTACATCTTGACTATGCTTTATAGACTTGAGACATAGTCCTTTTGGGACCTTTGAAATTTTTTATGGATAGATAAGTCATAAATATTAGTCCCCACTTACTTTCTATGTCACTATTAATATGGAGTTTCCTTAGATTCTAACTATATTCCATTCTCTAGGCTTTTGGTTTGCTTTAGTAGGCCCCACTTTACAACTTGGTACTCTATCAGCATTATCAAGATCTACTCTATTATTTGCTCCTATCATCATCAACCCACATGGATTTTCCTTGGATTCCTAATTTATTTATGCTTTCCCATGGTTTATTTATTAGGTTCATGTGGTCTTAGGCTAATGAAACCATTGCCTCATGCTCTTAGGAAGCTGCCAAGTGAAAAAATCTTAAGCCTTTACTGGCATAGAGATTTGCATTACATATGACTATTTTTTGGGTTGGGTCACTATGATCATTCCACGTGGCATGATATTGATGCCGATGGATTTAAAATACTTTTAAAAAATTTATTATAAATAATTTTGACTCCAGAGCTGTGCATCGACATGATTTGGATGTGTGGAAGGATCGGGAGAATGAAGTATTTTAACTTTGAAATAAAATTAAAAAATTGACTAAGTAAACATTTTTTAAAAATTCAATTATTTACCAAGAAAACTTTATTTTATAAGTGATCAATTAATAAATTAATTAAAACTACACATTTGAATAAAATGAAGATTTAATCCCAAACATTCATATAGGATAAAGTCTATAGTAAAATTAATTAAAACAAAGGGGAAATAGACTTTATCAACACCTAGGTAAAGAGAATCATGATTATTTAATATTTATCTAAGTTAAAAATGAAGCACTAAAAATATTAAGCTAATTTACTATTAAAATGATAATCACGAGTTATGCTGCCAAAAGGAAGCCATAATTTTTTTCCAAAAATTAGATGAACTTACCAAAGGCCCAGGTCCAACATTCAAGTCCAAAACACTTTATGTTGTTGGGATTTCTAATCACCAGTTATAGATAGTTTGGTTATAGATTTTGGTGCTTCCAACCACATAAATTTTTCTAAGAAGTCTTTTACATCTCTTAGTTTGAGTTCTACTTACAAAATTGAGGCTGGATATTAATCTTTTATCTATGTTAATGGAAAATATGGCATATAAATTGATAGTGGTTACATCAATGATGCACTATATGTTCCTAACATCACTACCAATTTGATTTCTATTTATCATATTTGTCATTCTAGTCAGGGTAAGATAATGACTTTCACACCACAAAGGACTAAACTTTGAACCTTATTAGAGCCTCATTCACTTTTTGCACAAGGTGTTATTGATCATAGTTACTGACTATGTCACTTTGATATTTTTGATGAAACTTATTCTATGAGGGCATGTTTGGATTCTCATGTCATTTCTGAGAGTAAGCTTTGGCATGAGATGTTTGGACAAATTAATTATACAAATTTGAAGGAGTTGAGTGCTCATGGTATGGTTTTATGTTCTTCCTATATTTTATTGTCTTGGTGGAATTTTCCATGGCTATGCATTAGGTAAATATCACCAAGATATGTTTCCTAAGGGTGTGTCAAAGAGAGATTTTTCACCACTTGAGATTATGCATAGTAACATGATGGTTTTTTCTACTCCTTTCATTGGATCTAAGTATACACATACATTTATTGATAATTTATAGAGGTAGACTTGGTTTTATTTTCTAAAGTACAAGAGTGTAGTTTTTTCACACTTCAAAATCTTCAAGGATATTGAGAATCAATATTCTAGTTGTATAAATAAGCTTCACACTGATAATAGGGGGAGTAATTTAGAAAAGAGTTTTATAATTTTTTGTCAACTCATAACATTATTCACCAATATTATCTTTCTTATACTCCATTAAAAAATGTCTTAGCAAAAAGGAAGAACTAAAATTTGAAGGAGATGGCCAACTACATGATGTATTTTTAATATCTACCTCATATACACTAGGTAGAAGGAGTTAATTGTACAACTTGCATTTAGAATTACTCACCACACAAAGCACTTGAGAATTTTTCTCAAAAGGCGGCTTGGTCTAAAACTAAGCTTGATGTCTTTTTATTTTATTTTTTGGGATCCATGCTTGGGATTTTATACCAAATAAGAAAATGAAATCCTTCAATAAGATGATCAAACCCTATATCTTTGCAAGGTATTATGAGGACATGAGAGCTTATCAACTTTTGGATCTGGATACTCATGATGTTCTTTATCAAACACGTGTTTAGTTTTATGAGTGTTTCTCTTCTCATGAGTCTTAATATTTTTCCAAGACTTATTATTATTCTCTAATTTAATACACTGATGATTCTTCACTTCATCTTGAGGATCCAATTTAGGAGACCACTAATGAGGTTATAGATGTATACTTAAATGTGGATCTTATTCCCACTATGCCTAAGTAGGCTTGTACTACATTTTTTGAGGCAAAACCTTTCATAAATGATCGTTTACCCACTATAAATCATCATGCACCTTCTACAAGTTCTAGACTTTTACGTTAGGCATTTTATATGGATCCACAATCTTTTTCACATGCTCATGGGATACAAGATTGGGATGATACAATGACAAATGAGTATTTTTTTGATAAATAATCATACTTGTGATTTGGTCTTTCTTCCTAAGGAAATAAATTTGGTTAGGTGTAAGTCGATGTACCACACCAAATATGCAATTGATGGGTCTGTACACACTTAAAAACTACACACTTATAGTTTTCAATGACTAAATGCCTCAGGACCCCTAAAGACTACCTAAACCTTCTTAACACTTAACCAACCCCTCTTAACCTAACTAAATCACTATTCTCTTATTCTCATAATACTATTTAAAAATATTATTTGAAATTACTATTCAAAAGTACTATTCACTATCACTATTCATTATGGGACCCACTATCACTATTCATGATGACATGGTAAGTGATATGGCATGTGACATGTCAAGTGACATGGAAGGTGATTTGGGAGGTGATATGGTAAGTGACATGGCATAGAAGTGAGGTTTCTTGATGTGAGACATCATACCCCACCTAGGTTCCTTTCCCAATGTGCTCAATGACCTCATTTAAGCATCACAAGGGTCCCCCCTTGAAATATGGTAAATTTAACTTTAAGAGGACATAGTTTAACATGTATTTTTTTTTTAACATGAAATTGGCCTTTGAAATAAGATACCTACCTCTTTAATGCTTTGAAAAAGACAAAGGGCACTCATTTTTGACTTTTTAACCCAAATGGGAGACCCATAATCAAGGCGGAAATCTTAACACCCTCATATTTTGACTCATTCATTCACATACATGGAAAATGACACCATATTTTTTGTGCCATCTCTTTAAGTTCTTAGATGAAGACAAGAAAGGGTGGTGAAAAGTCTTTAGCCTCATTTGGACCCATGTGCATGATTCGCATTCAAAATTAGATTCATGTGCAAGGTGGGAGACACACCAACACAAATAGATACCCATGATCAAGGTAGGAATCCCACCAAACTCATATTTTGAATAATTCATGTACCACATGGAAAATGGTGCCACATTTTGTGTGCCATCTCTTTAAGTTCTTGGATGAAGACAAGAAAAGGTGGTGAAAAGTCTTTGGCCTCATTTAGACCCATGTGCATGATTCCCATTCAAAATTGGATTCATGTTCAAGGTGTGAGACACACTAAACTAAATGGGAGACCCATGATCAAGGTGGGAATCCCACCAACCTCATATTTTGACTCATTCATGCACCACATGGAAAATGACACCATACTTCTACTATTCCCTCTTTTGGCATGATTCTTCACAACAAATGCTATAAATACCCCCCTCTCCTTCACCCAAGGTTAATTTAGAATTTAGTATTTCATTAATAAGATGATTTTTTAGTTATTTTAAGGAGTTCATAATTTTGGAGGTCATCCACATCTTAGAGGAAAATAATTCAATGAAATGAAGCTATGCCAAAATTGCCTCAATACATCCTCAACAACATCATCAACAACAACAACATTCTTATTCAAGCTTGGAAGGTAACATTTGATTTTGTTTATTCAATTTAATTTTATCATCACCTTATATTTTTAATATATTAATCAACACTTATCCATTTTTTCCCTTTTTCATTTCATTATATTAATTTATTTGCTCCTTTGTCATTTTTTATCCATTCAGACCTTTGCCACTTTTATCCTCCTTATCCTCTTCCCCTTTTGCCATCTTAACTACTTACATTCTTACCTCATCAAACATTAACCAACTTATCCCATTTTAATATTTACCTTTTTTTTACCTTAACCATTTATTAACCAACAAAACCACCTTTCTTTAATCCTTTATTAAAATTCCAAACCAAAACCATATCCTTGTCCTGACTAATTTTCAGTATTAGTTGCTCTATTTAGTCATTTTTTAAAAATCACTTAAATTTTTTGTATTAATGAAGTTATTTGTTGTTATTTAATTTTTTTTAATTTAATTTTTTAAATTTTTAAAATTCAAGTATCTTTCATTTTTATTCACAAACTTAAGTGTTAAAATTAGGTGGATTGACAGCCTCTTAGAAAGCTTTCACTGTTGGAAATATTGTCACTGATGTCAAAGGTTTAGCATTATTGGTGATAAAGGCCCCATTGCATTTAATGTTGTTTGTAATAAATATATCTTGGCTAATATGAGTTAATATTTATTTAATATTAATGAATATATTTTTGGTTGCATATGAGACAAAAGAAGGGCCAATGGAGAAGTTGAAGAGCCACGGGGTAAAGACAAAAGAAGGATGGGACGCATTTTCCCATGAAGAGTCATCTTGGAGAATACCAAGAGTCACCAAGTGAAGACAAAAGAGTAAGGGCACAATTTCTCATGAAGGGACACTTTGAGGAATATGAAAAGTCACCAAAGATAAAGAAAAAAGTGGGAAGGACATTTTTGGTCATGAAGGGTCACCACATGACTTTTCAAAGGCTTGAATATGAAGGGTCATCCAAGATTGGTACCATTTTCCATGAGGATTGAAGGGTCACAAAGGGGGAAGGCCAAAGGTCATTTGGAAAGCTATAAATAAAGGCTTGAGAAGCCATTTTTAATATGAGAGATAGAGGTTGATTTGATATTGTAATATCTAGCTTAGAAGAGCAATTGTGAAAGATGAATATGATTTATATTTTTTATATCTATCTTAGAAGAGAAAAGGTGAGAGAGAGGAAAGATATGTTGTATTGATCTATCATTTGTTGAGATAGAAACATTGAGAGATAGGTGTGTGGTATACACAAAGGGGTTGGTGCTCTTGTGCATTGGTGCTCACGAATTATTGTTGGGTTGGTACTCGGTGAAGGGGTTGGTGCTCCTGTGGGTTGGTGTTCATGAATAGTAGATGGGTTGGTGCTCAAAAAAGGGGTGTGGTGCTCCTATGTGTTGGTGCTCATGAATAGTAGCTGGGGTGGTGCTCGGTAAATGGGTATGGTGCTCCTACAAGCTTGGCTTGTGAATATTGTTTGGGTTTGTGTTCATTCATATACTTGAGATTTTTCTCCATGGTTTTTCCCACATTGGGTTTCCACGTTATATCTAGTGTCTCTCTCTATCTTGTGTGGTGTTTATTGTTTGAGTTTTATTGCATATCTTGAATGTTTGATTAAGTGAAATTTGGTTAAAGAAAAGTTTTATAAGATATATGATATAAAGATTCACCCCCCTCTCAGTATATCTTGTGCTTAACAATTGGTATCAGAGTAGGTTCCTTCATAAAGGGTTTAATAGCTTGAAGGTAGATCAAATAAAAGCATAAGATGGCCAAGAAGCTAAAGAAGGAGAATCAAGAATTGGAATCTGTGGTTGAGGCTCTTAAGGAACAGGTGTGTATCTTGGATTCTAAGTTGGCTATAGACATAAAAGAAAATAAGATATTTATTCAAGATCTTAAGAATTAATTAGAGGTTTAAAATTCAATTTTAACATCAAAAGAAGAAGAGTGTAATCAGTTAAAGGTTGTGTTAGGTTCTTTAAAGGATAATCATGAGAAGCTTATAATCAAGGTTGAGAAAGATCATGAAATATCAGTCCAAGGAAAGAAGGATGCAGGTTTTGAAGGCAAATCAAAGAAGCTGATCAAGCAGTCCAATGCTTTTAAGTTTTCAAATTCTTTTCATGGCCATTATTTTATTTGTCATCATGTTGTTCATAGGGCAAGAGACTATATGAGGAGAAGTAATTAGTCAAAGGAAGATCTCAGTCACATTGATGAAAAAGGTATGAGAAATATTGTTTTCTTTTGTTGTCATAAGGTTGGCCATATTGCTAAATTATGTCAAAATAAAGTAAAGAGATATTGAAAGTATGTCAAAGGTTGCATAGCCCCTAGAAGATATGATAAGATTCAAATTTAGGTTTGGAGACCTAAAATAGTAAAGGTTGATCAGGTTGAGATTAAAAGTGAAAATGAATTACTTGCTATAGTAGATACAGCATTAGATAGGAAGGATTGTGCAAAATCTCTTGTTACATTTGAGCATGAGCTTTGTCAAGATAAGATAGTTACAAAAATTTAGTAGATGAAAAACATCATAAATGATAAAGTTAGTAAGTAAAAAAGGCTAGACATGCTTAAACAGATTCTAAAAGAAAAACACAAGAAGATCAAGGAAGAAATAGAGGAGATGTGGGAATCTCCTGAGATTTATTTCTAGGACCCTTTTGTGTGGGGTGTCTCTTTTAGGCTTCAAGGAGACACTTTTAATAAAAATTGAAGCATGGTGGATGCTATTGGGTCCTGGATATGTTGCATGAAAAGAAGGTAAGTTGATAGATTAATTTATATATCATTTGAGTGAATAGATTTTTGAAGAAAATTTGGACCAGTGTTAAGGTTTGAGGCTATTAGAATGATTCTTGCATATGTAGTGTTTAAAATTTTTAAAGTGTTTCAAATGATTATGGTCACAAAAAATTAGAATGTTGAAAAAGAGCTAACAGTTTCAAAAAGAAGGAAAAGAATACTCATGCAGATTCAATGAAGAAGGATCAGAGTTTCAAAGCTCTATTTATCAGGAAGAAGGTTCAGACATGTTCATGGCAGAATAAACAACTTGAAGATTCTATGTTGGTGTAAATAGCTTTGCATGTAAGAAATAAAGATCAGCCTGATTCATTGATAGAAGATGTTTGAGGCATATGATAGGAGATAAGAGTAAAGAAGATCAATGGTGGCATAGTGAAATTCAAAGATAAAACCACTGTAGGATAGCCGCAAAAGGTATATTAAGTTTGGATATTAGTAGAACCAAAGCTATGAATGTTTTGTAAGCATAATCTATTGAGTGTAAGTCATATATGTGATCAAGGATACACCTTAAAGTTTCATGTGGAAGGTTGTGAGATTAAAAGAAAATATTCAAATGAGTTGATTGCAGATTCTCAAAGGATAGGAAATGTTTTAATCAAATATCTTCTCAAAGACACACAAGAGGAGTTGGGAGTAATTTCTATTACTTCCTGCCATTAATTTTTAGCATCAATTGAGGGGGAGCTAAGTGTTAGCTCTAGGTAGGCCCTTTGCCATTGATGTCAAAGGGGGTGAATAATAGGTACAGGTACAGGTGCAAAAAATAGGTATAGGGAACAGGTATAGGTTACTACAATAAGGGGGAATTACTGCATGTTTTCAAATGATAGTATGTGCAGGTGACATGATGTGGCAATTTCAAGATTGAGGTTGCAATCAATGACAAAGGAGGAGATTGTTGGAAATATTGTCATTGATGTCAAAGGTTTAGCATTATTGGTGATAAAGGCCCATTGCATTTAATGTTGTTTGTAATAAATATATCTTGGCTAATATGAGTTAATATTTATTTAATATTAACAAATATATTTTTTGTTGTATATGGGACAAAATAAGGGCCCATGGAGAATTTGAAGAGTCACAGGGTAAAGACAAAAGAAGGATGGGATACATTTTCCCATGAAGAGTCATCTTGGGGAATACCAAGTGAAGACAAAAGAGTAAGGGCACAATTTGTCATGAAGGGACAATTTGAGGAATACGAAAAGTCACGAAAGATAAGGATAAAAGTGGGAAGGACGTTTTTGGTCATGAAGGGTCACCACATGACTTTTCAAAGGCTTGAATATGAAGGGTCATCCAAGATTGGTGCCATTTTCCATGAGGATTAAAGGGTCACAAAGGGGGAAGGCCAAATGTCATTTGGAAAGCTATAAATAAAGGCTTGAGAAGCCATTTGTAATATGAGAGATGGAAGTTGATTTGATATTGTAATATCTAGCTTAGAAGAGCAATTTTTAAAGATGAATATGATTTGTCTTTTTTTATATCTAGCTTAGAAGAGCAAAGGTGAGAGAGAGGAAAGAGATGTTGTATTGATCTATCATTTGTTGAGATAACAACATTGAGAGATAGGTGTGTGGTATACACAAAGGGGTTGGTGCTCCTGTGGGTTGGTGCTCACAAATTATTGTTGGATTGGTGCTTAGAAAAGGGGTTGGTGCTCCTATGGGTTGGTTCTCATAAATTTTTGTTGGGTTGGTGCTTAGAAAAGGGGTTGGTGCTTCTGTGGCTTGGTGCTCATAAATAGTAGCTGGGTTGGTGCTCTGTAAAGGGGTGTGGTGCTCCTATGGGTTGGTGCTCATGAATAGTAGCTCGGGTGGTGCTCAGTTAAGGGGTATGGTGCTCTTGCAAGCTTGGCTTGAAAATATTATTTGGGTTTATGCTCATTCATATACTTGAGATTGTTCTCTATGGTTTTTCCCACATTGGGTTTCCACGTTATATCTGGTGTCTCTCTCTATCTTGTGTGGTGTTTATTGTTTGAGTTTTATTGCATATATTGAATGTTTGATTAAGTGAAATTTGGTTAAAGAAAAGTTGTATAAGATATATGATATACTGATTCACCCCCCCCACTCTCAGTATATCTCATGCTTAACATTCACTTCTAGGATATAGCTCATGCTAGGCAATCCACCCAACTACTTGTCTAACTAGAAAGTTTTTTGGTAGTGATTTATTATTTAAGTTAATTATTCCCTATTAAAAGAGGAGTTATCACAAATTCTAGATTCAACACTCACACATTTAACATGTATTCTTCTACACACCCTTTTTAACTAGTTTCTTCTTTTCACACTTAATAAAAAGCCAAAATTAGATAGAAAAATTTTGACACACCCGATGGGACTTTTGAGTTTTAATGGGTTGTTATATGTTTTAGGAATTTTATAATTTCATTAGTGAAATTTATTTAGTGGAATTCTTAGAAAATTAAGCTTCTTTCTTTACAAAAAAAAGGAAAAAAAGGTTTTAGTTACATTTATTAGAAAATTAAATTTTATTGTATTTATAAAAAGAAAGAAAGAGCATTCATCTTAGGATTAGGATTTAATTTTAATGTTGAATTTAGGTGAATTTCAGTTTTTATTTTATTCATTCAAATAAATCAATAATTTTTTCTTTTAGTTAAAATTTAGTGTGCCCATTGACTATGTGCTTGATTTTAGCTCACCTAGTTTAATTAAAAGCATTACTAATTAATCATAGTTCACAAATGTTACACAAACCAAACCACTTTCAAAAAAAAAATCAAAACACACTTTAGACTAGGCCCAGCTAGGATTTCATCACCTAGTAGATCACCTTACGCTTTCCTAGCTATCTTACTTGAATTTAATCAATAAATAGATATCCAACTTAGTTTTCTAGCTAAGTATAAACTTTGGAGATTGATACATATTGGTTAAGCACCCACACTAGTTATGGGATTGTGACATGAGGGGAGTAAGCCCCAAGTACTAGGACATGTACTTAGACCAATAAAAATTTTTATTGAGTGTCTAATCATAACCCACATCCAAACATAAACTACCTTGTTTAGGAATTATTCAAGCCAATTACCTCTTCACATGTTTCTAAGGCATAAGCAAACATAGAGCTTAAAAAGAGTTCTAGAATTTAATGCACTCTTAGTGAATGCATTATCTACCTTGAGTATTTTTATTTCTCTTAGTTTGAGGTGTGAGAATGTATCATCCTTTTCTTATCTTCTAGTATGATTCTCACTCGCCAATAGTAAAAATACCTCAAGGAGTAAAACCCACCACCAAATCAACCATCAACAACTTCCACCTCTTCATTGATGGAACACATTTTTGAACCCATATACTCCCCTCACTCCCTAATAATTCCTTCTTGGGTAGTCCTAAGAGATGTGTAATTTTCCACTTTCTTAAACAATAATCATGCAGCCTTACAACACTACCTAAGAACCATGTCTTACCAAATCCCAATTTCGACCCCACCCATAGATCCACCTTATGGCATGCCTCTCCATCTCATGGGGAATACCTCCAATACCATGAGAGCCAACCAACATTTAGTTTCCTAAAAATTATCATCAACCAACAACTCCCTCAAAACTAATCCACTAACCCAAACTACCACTACCCTTTTACCTCCTACTAATCACTCCACCACAATAGGAGTGCTTACCTCTGACACCACCCATCTTCCTCTAGTTACCTCCAATACATCAAATATTACTCTACTTATAATTCTTTTGGTGTCCATACCCTCCATGTTACTTTTGCTTAGCACAAGGGTCACCACCCTTCCATCAAATACTAACCCAACTACCACTCCTACCTAATAAGCAACCTTTAGTTATCTCCATAACCAATAAGAGTATATGCCCACTACCCAACCATGCACCTCTACCCAACCATTAATATACACATACCAATATATATCTTCCACCCAACCTCCAAGGACCACATACTAATAGATGGAGTCATCTCAACCATCTACCAATTATTGACACATTGCCCAACCTCAACAAAACATACTATATAACTATGCATCCCAACAACCTCAATCAGATTTCATGAAGTTGATCATGGATAAGATGACTACCCTTGAGTCATCCATATCTAGAGTCCATAATATTATATCTTATGATCAAATTTGCAATGAGCCTATTCACCCTTTAGTCCCCATCAGACCTTACCTAGCTCTATGGGAACTTGCAAAATTTACCAAATTTAATAGTAAAGAAGACCTTCAATAACATTTCAGATCATTTAGGCCTTCATTCTACCTAATTTCCCATGATGTCACTCTTCTCCTTTGTACCTTTATTATATCATTATCCAGACCAACATTGGATTGATAAAGTGCCATTCCAAAACATTCCATCCTCTCTTTCACCTGATTAGCCCAAACTTCTTGGATCAATTTTAGATCAATATATCTAAGAAATTTTCTATTACCAACCTCTACTCCATTTGGTAATTCAAAGATGAATCTATTTCTAATTTTATGGCTCATTAGAGTAGCCTAATCAGCCAACTTTCCTTTTTATTTCCTCAACTTGAGATCATAGAGCTCTTCACTTGGGCATGTGCAAAACATATTTCATCAACATTGCACATCCAAAGCTTTTGGACCTTTGATGAAGCTTTTACCATGGCTCACAAACTAGATAATAGAGCCATTAATGAAGGAAGCTTAAATTTTAAGAGAAAGAACTCAAATTACAAACACAATTAGCCCTTTTCTTCCAAACTAAACAACTAAACCAATCCCAATACTAAAAATAAAGCAATGACTAATGTCATTATCCTCAAAGTTGTACCACTACCATCTACCAACCAATACAACCCAAGGCACCAAACCTCCAACTCCTCTAATTTTTCAAACTGAAACCAAAGGAACCAAACTTGGAATAATCATAAGTAATTAAATGTACTTGGGGATCCCTATCCTTCTATTTTGAAAAAAATACTAAAAGTCAATATCATCCCACTTCCACCAATTAAACCACCCCAATAGTTTGATGCTTCTTGCCCCATACTAGGTTGGTATAATGATAATGACTATTGAACCTTTCATCACGTCATAATACATGACATCAATAGATGTAATACCTTCAAATACCTTGTCCAATCACTCATTGAAAAGAGGGAGCTTACATTGGACAATCCCAATGCACCATTGAACTAGGCCCTTGACATATTTTGCAAGCCTTTTCCCAATCATGCTCTTTCTACCCCTTACCATGACAATAAACTAGACCCATCTCATGAGGCACATACTATTAATATGGTTACTAAAAAACCCATTGTTGGAAAAAATATAACCTTGGCTGCATCTTTCCCCATTTCCCTAATAGAAGAAAAAAACTGCCTTCTATTCCTTTTAACACCTAAACAAAGGAAGCAACCATACCCACACTTCCATTATAGGATACCACACCTACCTCCCCTATCATATAACCATCCACCCCCTTTTTTGAAGCTATTTCATAAGAGAAAATGACTTCATCCACCCAAACTCTAATTTTATAACCTTATGTCAAAGGTCAAGACAAAGGTAAGGGAGCCAAACTAGAACTTCCAACCCCTTCTTTAGTAAACCAACCCGGCCCTTATAAGCTAATTAAAACCTCTACCTAACCAACCAAAACCTACTCTAAATTAATTGACCCTCAAACACCTAAACCCACTAAGAAACTAAAGTGACTAAATCTCCTCCAAAACCTACAACTAAAACAACAAAAAAAGTAAAACTACCAAAAGGCCCAAAACAATAAATTTCACCTCCCTCAACCTTGCCCTCCATTTTGGGTCCTCATATCTCTACCTTGAACATGAAGTCCACCAGTTTTACCAAAACCCCACCACCTTTATTGGTCACACCTTCATACTTGATTTATAAGAACCTTTCCTCACTACACTGAGAAATCATAAGTTACCTACCTTGCCCTCCTCAACCTTTAGTTCATCAACCATCTTTCCTAAACCAAAACTATCAACCAAGCATACCAATTTACCCAAGACACCTACCACCAAACCTACATCTGCATAACCTTCTACTTCAACACCCAAAACAAAATCTGCTAAACTTTTACCACCTATAGCTAAATCTTACTTAAGCATTCTCCAATGGTTATTTCAAACTTTTTCCTTGAGCTTACCACCCATCAAAACCTTTGACCTTTCACATACCACACCCACTTGGTTCAATGATAACTTGATATGTGCATACCATAGGGCACCTAGACATGACATAAAAAACTATAAATCTCTCCAAAAACTTGTTCATAGCCTGTATAAAGATGATGATTTATTATCAAAAAAACCTCCTTCATCCCCATTATCAATCCAACCACCAAATAAACCTATCCAATATTTAGTCTCACCCAAAAGTGAAGATGAGGAACTAAAGTAACCACCCAATCCAGAAAACTCTGTTATCCACACTAATCACATGGTTACCTGATCTTGAGCCCAATAGAAGGATAAAGATAAGGTTAAGGAATCTATTACTTAGACTTACCCTTCCTCAAAATCCCTATAAAATAATACCCAACCATCTTTATCTTCAAACAAACCCAAGATTTCTAACTTAGGTGCCTCCCCATCTAACCCTTCATATCATTACCCATATGTAATATCCATCAAGAAAGTTATCCTCAAGTAGCTTCATCATCATCAAGCACTCATAGAAGTTGTGCAATCCATTGAGGTCTAACCCAATGATGTTAAATCTCTATCCACCTTTGTTGGTTCCCTTTGAACTTCTAACCTTGTCACCTTCAAAGATTCAAAAATACTTTCTATTCATCTAGAGGATCATGACATCCCCTCTTCATAATAGTATACATTAATCAAACTTGCATCAAAAGGGTGATGATTAATGGAGGAAATAACATCAATATTATCTCCTCTTACACCTATGACCAACTACACTTACCCACAAACATCATGTTTGAAATCACAATGGTCCTTCATTCTTTCAATGATATTATGGCTATTACCTTGGGCATAATTATCCTCTAAATCTTTGTAGGGACCTATACCATTCCTAAACTTTTTTATTTTTTATAAAGATAATTCCAATACAATGTTTTACTTAGGTACCCTTGGATTTGTTCCATGAGTTGTGTCCCCTCCACCTTACATCGATGTGTCAAATTTGAGCATGAATGGCAAGTTATGACTATCCAAGCTGACCTAGTCTTTTCACATCTTGCAATATGAAATATCATCCTAATGATGTCTTTATTACTCCTTCATCCACCTCATGACAATTTTATAGTGACATAACCCCACCAACTAAAACCCATGACACTTCCACACCAAATCTTGATGAATCTTCTACTATCTCATATATCCCTTCTTCCTAGATTCTTGTTGATAACCCCATAACAACCACATTCTAATGTCTTTCCCTCAAGGAATATAGAATCTTAGCCCTAGATGCCTTCTCTACTCCCTAAGAATATGTATGTGACCCTTCCTAAAACCCTAACATTACAACTATCATCCCCTTTGGGCTCCCTAACCATCAAACAAATTTCATTTATGGGGGACTTGATCAACCACTTCTAGCCCCTACCACTACTTCATCTATCCAACAATTTACCTCTAAATTTTTATATCTTAGCCAACCAAATTTTGCTAAGTTATATCTATATAGATGTGCTTGGAAAGGATTTGGCCTTGGTCACTATGAATGAGGGCCCCATGAATTACCCCATATCAAAACTTTACAACCTCATGAGTTGTTTGGCCTTAGGTATGAAGCACTTGAATAACCCACCAATTCACCCAAACCCATTTCCACCATGGAGGAAGATATCCCATCCTCACCAACCCAACCACTTTCCCCACCTAAAAATCCTAACGTCATCCCCCCTAATTTTTTTTATTATATCCAATATCATTATTTTGGGCCCTCTCATCTACCATAAGGGTAGCCAAACTAAAGTCCTTCCACTCATACACCATGAAATGGTAGAGAAAAACTCTCCTACCATCAACACCATCCAACATTAAGATGATGATTCCATTGTTACTTACCTTAGTGTAGGGGATTCTTCTATCCACAAATCCATTCCTCCTAAGACCTTAACCATGTTAAATGACTCCACCATAAATATCAATTTAGACACTCTAGATAACCCCTGCATTGTCAAATTAGGCCAATCACTGAATACCAAGGAACTTCAAAACTTCTCCTCTTTCCTCTAGGACCATAGCATAACATTCACTTGGTCTTACAGTGATATACCTAGGAGTGACCCCACCATTGCTACCCATAACATAGTCACTCATCATGATGCCAAGCCTTTTAAACAAAAACTTCAATGCATGAATCCTTGTATATCACTTTTCATCAAAGAAGAGATTTAGTGTCTCCTATATGTAAACTTCATTCAACCCATTGACTACCCCCAATGGCTCTCAAATATCATACCTATCACCAAAGTCATTGGGGTTCTATTCATTTATGTGGACTTTTGTTACCATAAGCTTTCCTTCCTAAGGGATGACTTTCCTCTACCTAGCATTGACCAACTTGTTGATCTTATATCCAACCATGAGATGTTATCTCTCATGGATGTATTTTTGGGTTATAATTAGATCTTGATTGCTCTTAAATATTAGTATCAAATCACCTTTACCAACCCTTAGAGAACTTTTTACTATAGATTCATGATTTTTAGGTTAAAGAATGTTGGTGAAACCTAATAACATGCCATGACTTATATCTTCCATGATATCATCTATAATATTGTAGAAGACTATGTGAATTACCTTCTTGGGAAATCCAAACTCTAAAAAGATCACTTGACTATTTTTGCGATCATATTTGAACACCTCATCCATTACCATGTTCACCTTAATCCTAAGAAATGCATTTTTGGGGTCCTTTTAGGAAAGCTTATTGGTTTTATCTTCCATCTTCATGGAATATAAGCTACTAAAGTTAGATTAATTTTGGACATGCCTCCTCCAACCAATCTTAAGCAGCTCTGTAGCTTTCAAGGAAAACTTCAATCTATTCACCATTTTATTTCCCAAATTTTACACTAGTGCCAACCTTGCCATCACCTTTTAAAGAAGGATATCTCTTTAAAATGGAATAGTGATTGTCAAAAGGCCATTGATATACTCAAATAATACCTTTTGTCACCACCTATCTTCATCCCTCCTAAAGATAATCACCCATTTTACTTATATATCTCTGCCACCGACCATTTCGTAGGGGCAATTTTGGATCACTGAGATGAATAACACAAAGAGAAAGTTGTATACTACATTAGCCACACACTTGTATAATATGAGACTCCATATACCTATACTAAAAAACACTTTTTAGCATTGACCTTCATGAACACTAAACTCTACCACACCTTCTTAACCATAAAACCTATGTCATCACTAATATCAACCCACTCAAGTACATGCACTCTAAACCATACTAAAATCAACATATGGCTAAGTGGTTCATGCTCCTAGCTAAATTTGGCCTTGAATTCTTGGAATAAAATTTGATTAAAGGTTAGGTCATTGCTGAATAATTGGTTGAAGTTACTTTACCAAAAACCCAACCACTTCCTCTTTCCTTTTTGAATGAGTCTATCATGACTCTTTTCCAAGAAGATGGCATAACCTACCAAATGTCCATGTTTTTTTATGGCTCAAAGTGCCAATAATGAGGGGTGTTGGAGTCATTCTCATTCCCCTCAATCGTGAACCCCTTCCTCTCTCCTTCAAACTTGACTTTGAATGCACCAATAATATGGCTAAGTATGAAGCCCTAGTGATAGGTCTCCAAACTGCTCTAGCCTTAGGAATTAAGCTAATACATATCTTTAGTGATTTTAAGCTTGTGGTCAACCAAGTCAATGGATCCTATCAATGTAAGAATGATGTCTTACAAAAATATAAAATTTTAGTTGAAAAACTCTTAGCATCATTCAAACATTACCTAGTCTAATTTGTTCTTCAATCTACCAATAAATTCATAGATATGATGGCTCACCTTACTTCCTAGATCTCTTCTCAACCTTCCAGTTATAAAACCCTTTTCACCATTCATCATCTTAATACTACCTCCTATAACCAATCTAATCTACCTACCATTTTTAGTGTGGACAAATCCCCACCCAACATTTGGTATGACCAAACTCTTAACTACATCAACCTAGGCATCATTCCTCCCAACCTCCCTAAAAATTCCCAAAGATCTTTTGTTTATATTACCTCTCATTACACCATACTAGGGGGAATCCATTACAAACATGGTTTTGATGGTCTCCTTATTTTTTGTCTATGCAGTCATGAAGCTTCTCATGCCATCAAGGAAACACATGATGAGATCTATGGGGGACACTTTAGCTACCTAGTGGTCACTAAACATATCATTTGCCTTGGCTACTATTGGCCCACCCTCAATCGAGACTATTTTGATTTTGTAAAATAGTGTTTTAAATGTCAATAGTATGCTAATTTACATCATGTGATAGCTAATAGCCTCCATGTATCTAAGGACTTTTTGCATTTCTCTTAATGGGGGCTTGATCTCATTGGGGATATTAACCCCCATTATTCATAGTAGCATAGCTCCATCATTATAGCCATTAAATATTTTACCAAATGGGTGGAAGTTATTCCTCTTATCTTGCCTAAATCAAAAAATATTATCGACTTTATCAACCATCATATCATCTACCACTTCAATGTTCCTCATAAAATCATCACCGATAATGGCAAATCCTTAAAATATAAGTAAGTCCAAGGCTTATGTGATGCATTTCAAATCAATTTAAGCTTTTTCTCACCTTATCATCCACAAGAAAATGGATAGGCACCCTCAAAAAAAATACTTACCAAAGTTGTCAATGCTTCAACTCGAGATTGGCACTTACTCCCATCTTCTTTATGGGCCTATTGCCTTAGCATTCAAACCCCTATTAGTGCTACCCCTTTCTCTCTAGTATTAAGAGTAGAGGTCATCTTGCCTCTTGAAGTCCAAATATCTTCTCTTCACATATCTTTTTAAGAGCTTAGTTTTTAAGAATATTTTTGTGAGAACCATTTAGCTCAACTTGAGCTACTTGATGAGCATCATTTATCAGCCCTCACCCACCTCTATATCTATCAAGAGTGTATCAAATGTGCCTATAACAAGCACCTCAAACAATGGGAATTCAATATCAAAGACCTTATATTAAAGGAAAACCAACACATGACCAACATTGAGAAGAGTAAATGAGGCAAGTTTTCTTTCAATTGGCTTGGACCCTACATCATTACCCATACATATAGATCAAGAGCTTATCATTTGTCCTCTCTCAAAGGAAAACTAGAACTTAAGCCCCCTAATGCTTTGCATCTGCATCTATTTTTATATTAAAGAAGGATCAAACTCATTCCTTTTGTCTAACTTAATCTCATTCCTTGATTACAAGATTTTAACCTTCACCCATCTTTCTCCTCTTTTTTTGAGTATAATTGATTAAAACATAGAACCATGTGATTAACCATTATAGTCATATCCCAATCCTAAATGTGGTTACTATAGCTATACCTATATCATTGTTCTCATGGATACTTTTCATCTCTAACAAGATGGAATCCCATGCTCATTGTCTCTAAAAAACAAGACCTTTTCATATCATTAACCTTCTTGTGTTAAAATTTTGCCTTCATAAAGGTAAACCTATGAACCTAATTAGAATTGTCCATATCTAAAAGCATTGCATCTAGAAATAATTTAGATACCAAAATAATATGTGGGTTAATATATTAAGTATTGCAAATGGTTCCCTCGAAGGATAGCTACCCAAAAGCAAAATAAAAATTGTCAAATATAAGGTAAATGGCTCCCTTGAAGGACAACTATCAAGAGCATTAAACAAATCCAATAATCTTAGACCACTCCCTTGAAGTATGGCTAAGTTAACTTTGTAAAAATTATATAAATTTCTTGGAAGCTTCCCACATCAATCAGTTTCCCATAAACAACAATAAATCAAAAGACCCACTATCACAACAAAATCTAAATCCACAATCGGCTTTGAAGTAGCATAATAAGTTGGAAGCCACAATCAGCTTTCAAATATAGACTTCCTACATTGATCAATCTGAATATAGCATACAACATGGACTTATCTATTACCATTCTTAAGTCGCCTATAAAAGGGGAAAACTAATTCACATGAGGTTATCATACATATCACCCATTACACTTCACATCACCTATTACCTATCTTTCATTTAAACTATCAGTAAATCAGGGGATTTAGATCTTACTTGACACCTTGTGATCAAGAAACCTTTTTTTATCAACTCACAACTACTCATGCACAGTGTTTGAAGGGCTTATATTCATTAAATCAATACCACTTCAGGCATATTTTTATTCCTTGTCAAAAACAAAGCATTGTTCCCTATTCTTATCTTAATGTGTTTGGTTGATGTTTTCATAATGACTTTTACCATCCATTGTTGCAATAAAAATAATCATTCTTTTTACATTAAGTGACATCACAACAACCATAACCATACCAATTATAACCATAACATTCATAAGTATCCACACAACCTTAAGCATGATAAAATTTGACCAATGACATCCAATTCAGTGTATACATGTTTACAATAAACCATGTAATATTTTATTTAAGGTGTGAGGAGTCACATGACACATAAAAAGTTATTAGACTATCCACACTTCACCTAAGGTACCTACATACATTATTTTCTTACCTAATCACTAAGTTGATTATCTGATGACTTTGGATATGTGTTTAACTATACCTCTACTTGATTGTTCCTTGTACTAACATCTATATTATTCCCTATCTCAGTAGTTGCTAAAGGGTATACTCTATTCTCCTCTTCTACATTCATCCCCATAGAGAAAGAATCATATTCCACTATGGGTCTTTAATCATACTCATGTATCACATCTATTACATCCCTCTATTCTAGTTATTCTACTCACATAAGTACCATCAGTTGTTGTCTCTGCATATATCCCCTTAGATAGTGAGGGTTCCCTCCATAGACAAGCCGATGGTCATGTTCTCTAGCCCTAAATCTTGCATAGTGAAATTCTCACCTTATTCATTTCTACAAAAGTAAGAGTTGATATAATAGTACTTCTATTATCATCATTACATGTTGTAGTATCTAGTAGATATGGAAATTTAGCATATTAATTATTTTAGGTTGTGGGGGTTACATATTATCTCCACCATTATTCCCATTGTTTGTCATATTCAACATTGTGTAGTTTTTTGCACTCTCTCTAACCTACAAAACCAAATAACTCAATGATAGACATTCATCCTTATCATGATTATTTAAATAGAATACCTAACATTTTTTCCTTGTCGACATGATTCTTCATTCCATCGATTGAGAAAGTCATATGATGTTATTGATTTCGTTGAATAGTCATCCCACTTGAAATGGTCATGTCTACTTACCCTTTTTCTGTAGACATGTACCCCTCAGTCCACCTAGCCATTTTGATAAAGTTATCATGTACCATCATGATTTCCATTTATCACCCTTGTCATCCAATTTGTATCTAATGTCTTTGATTATTTTGTATCTTGTAATCTTTGTGGGCCTGATCATTGTCACCTTTACCTCAATTGACATAAATTAGCTTCTATCCATGTGTTACTATAATGGTCACACCTCCAAAACTACCACTATTATTGGTAATGGTATCTTCTAGATATTTTCCATTGTATAACTTCTTCCATTAGAGGCAGGCCACCATAAATTCACAATCATACATTCACCTTCCTATCCCCTCTACCCTACTATTACTAACATCCCATTACCACAAGCTCTGAATGTCAGACCCCAACCATTGGTAGTGCTTGCTCAAACATGGTAATATTTTCTTTTGTTCCATCTAAAACTTCATCCATAATAGGGGAACAATTGCCTTATTAAACTATATAAACAATATCTTGGGCTATGTAGCTTCTTATTGGTTAGGCCCAACCTAGCAAAACCAATAAGTCATTAGTTTTAAGGTACTAGGATAGAGGATGCAAACATGGATGCCTTTTTTCTAGCTTACCCATTGAGCTCTCGCGTCATGCACTATCCATCCACTATCACTCACCACATAGCCAATTTTCTACCTTATATAATATACTTAGCCATCAAATAAATTCTTTATGGGTGGTCACTTTGCTACTACCCTTAAAACCTGACGTATAATGGTGATGAATCTTAACTATGAAAACCTTGATAGAATCCCATTTCCTAAAACTCATCTCATAGCAATAGATGTTATCTCTAGGATTATACCTTTGCATAATTTTATAAGGTACAACCTCCTCACAAATGCACCTCTTCTTTGGATTATCTTCATTAAAGGTTATTTGTGATGCTTAACATTATGTTACCTTCTTATTTATCCCACCTTACCCATCTGTGTCTCTCATCCTACTAAATATGGAATCATTATGGTAACTATTCACCAATCTACACCATGCACTTTCACCATCACCTTCACTAAAACCCAAAACCTCTATTTTACAAAACCTTCTCCATCAGTCCAAACCAACCCATATGGTCCATCCAATTAGGGTATCCAATTTGAGCACCATTTTCCAACCTTATTTGAACTACATTGGCCTAATGTCCATCAACTATGTAGGCATTAATTGAATTTTAAGGGTAGTTCAGCCACTAATAACTAATTACCCTCCCTTTTTATTCTCATTAATCTCCATTTCTAATAATGCCCTCATTTTTAGGGCATCCTATATCAGGAAAGCTTTATATTTTTCTTAGCATCCTTATGCTTTAAAATCACCTAATACTTCCTCTTTATTTTTCCCTAATTGTTAGGAGAACTACATTGGCTTGAGGTCTTTTCAGACTATGTAGGTAGCACTTAGTTACTAAGGTCACCTCAGTTGCATCTTTTATTTTGTTTTCTCTTCTCACCTAAAATCTCATTCTCCACTTCTCTACCTATCTCCTAACCACCTCCCTCCATTCAACTTGTCAATATCTTTTAACCACTTTTCTATCTTGTCAATCTTTTTTAACACAACGATTGATAGCCTTCTTCATTATCCCCCCTTATCTCCCATAAATCCACCACCTACTTTGCTTCATTGGTCTCCCTATCACCTTTCCTTGTGCATGCTTCATAGCTTGCATCCCCACCCACCTTTTATATTTTTTGTCTCTCTTCCCCCTTATTACCAACCTTGCCCTTTACTCCATTTACCTTCTTTCTCCATCTTCATCATCTCCCCTCACCCTTGACTATTTTTTGTACCCTATTTATCACTCTCTTTTCCTCACCAATTCCACATCATATTGTTCCTTTGCACATCGAGCGACACTTTTACCTCCTTCTCTTCTTTGCTACCACCTTATTACTACTATTTCACTGATTCTAAACCACCTTCATTCTAATTCTCAATTATTGTTTTCCTCTTTCCCATCTTTTCAATCTAGCATGCTTTCTATTTCTTCTAGCATCCCATTTTTTTCTTACATGTGCCACCATTCTCTATCAATTTGACACCCTTCCCACCTTTTCCATTTTTTTTCCTCCACAACTAGCTTGTAACTAGGTCTTTATCTTTTTAGAAGACTTCCATAATTACCCTTTTCTTCTTATATTTTCTTGCCTTTTGCACTTTTCACTCTCATTTTCCTCTTTATATCTTGGTACTCACTTATCTTTTACATCTATGTGAATTTCTATGATTTATATCCCTACTTAATTATTCTTCTCATTGTCCATGATCTTCATCTCTTATTTTCATCTCATTCCCTTTCATTGTATTCCCCTATTTCTTCACCACCTCATCACCTCTTCAGCTTGTCAATCTCTTCTAACAAGCTGATTGATGCCTACCTTATCTCTTCACCTTCTTATTTACCCATCCTTTGCTTCCCCTCATTATTCTTAACCCCTTTCCCATTTTCCATCCCATTTTTATCTTCTTTACTTCATTATTCCTCTCCTTGCCTATCATCATCCATGCATACTTTTTCAAGATACCACCTACTTCTTCAAAATCCTATCATACTTTTTTATGTCTTCATTTCTCTCATTTTTCCTCTTGTTTCCTTTTCTTCCATTTATTGCCTTATTTTTCACTTTCATCACCAAACTATTTTCTCCTTGGTCTTTTTTTAGACTTATTTTCAAATCTTTCATGGTCACCAATATTTTCCATCCTCCCCTTACCCTTCATGATTTTTATACTTCTCTCCCCATCCTTTTCAATTATCCAATCTGTCATTCTTTAGTGCATCCCTCAACCCATTTCTTATACCTTTTATTTTTCTTCTCTTTTCTCCATTTCATTTCATTTTTTTTGTCTCCCTTGATGACATTCCTTACTCTTCTTGACCTTTTTTCTCTCCTATATGTCCATTCCTGGATCCTTCCATCCTTCTCCACCTTCATCTTTATCTGTGACCTCATTATTTTCTCTACCTATCTCTTCATCCATATCTTGGTCTGACTTCACCTCATCCTTTGTTATATCTCCATTATTTTCTCCCATTGAACCTCTAGTTCCTCAGAGTGTGGTCACTAGTTATTATACTTTTACATACATCTCCTTGTCCACTTCCTTGTGTCCTCCATTCCCTTGCATTAATGCATGAACTCTAGTCAGGTTCATTACTTCAGGTGCATCCCTTTCTTCTTTTAATGCCTTTGTATGTTGAGCCTAGATCCTCTTTTTTGTCCTACTCTAGCTACTCTCTTCACCCTACCTATCAAATTTTTCCCTTTTAAACCCTCTACCCATTTTTCTCTTATATGATCATAATGTATAACGTGTTATAGCCTCAAAGGTTTTCCATTAAACTTAGGTTTACTATGAGATATATACTGATCTAATGGCTCTATAACACAATTGGCTAGGTTCATAGGCTCATATGACCAATAAGTGACCTTGAGCACCGTTAAGCCATTAGGATGAAGATTCCTTCTCCACCCCCTTTGGTCTTGCCTATTTAAAACCCCTTTTACTTTGACCTTTAGAGATGTTAGAATCAAAATTAAAACCACCTTCAAATAGAATATTTGGGGTATCCACATGTGGATGTTAGTTATACCCTCTCACGTGACCTACCTCCCAACCAATAGTTTCCCTTGATTCTTCCTACTTGGGTTATATCCTCCTATGTACTTTCATAGCCCTAATATTTAATTTCATTCCACCCAATAACCTATTATAGGAGCCCCCCTTTCCACCAAACTATTTCCCTCCTTGGTCTTTTTTAGACTTATTTATCCCACCTTCCTTTTCAACTCCCCAATTTATATATCTTCATACATTCTTATTCTATTTTCCCTCTCAATTTTCTATTTATACCATTTATTTTACTTCCTATTTCAGCCTACTCCCTCATTTAATTAATAATATTATTATTATTCACCTTGCTCCATATTCCAAAATCCCTCAAAGTTTTTCTTTGAATTCCCTCAAAACTCAATGATTACTTAGTTTGGGGCCCCACTAACTCCAAGGTCAAAGGTTTGAATCTTTACCATTTCTCATTTACCCACTCTACTACTTTACTTCCCCAAATCATTAAATAATACCCTTCCCTAGCCTATTGATGACATTATTGTGAAGTGTGCACAATGTTGGCTTATATGGATGGTGATGAAAGAACATGTTAGGTCACCATGATAATTTTAGTAGTGCCAAATTTTATAAAGCTTGGTAAAACATATTTCTGCCTTTTCTTAACAAATAGTGGTAGAAATTTCATGCTTGAACCTGCTTATCCATGGCTACAAATTCATTTTACATAGTTGAATCAATCATCTAATTATCTCTTAAGTAATCTCATCCATCATTTCTACCAAAAAAATCAAAAAACCATTTGATAACCATATTTTCCACCCTTTAGAGCTTCCCTTTCTCCAACATCCTTCAACCATATCTAACTGCATGATACATCAAATTGGGGCAACCAAGTTAACCAACATTTCCCATCTCAAAATAACTACATTAGGCTTGAATTTTATTTTGGACATTATGTCCATGGAACTATGTAGGTAGTGTCAACTTGCCTAGTACATATGGAGTTCACTCAAGCACCCCATTCCAACCAACCAACCCACTTTCCCACATCTACCTTGACATTGGTCCATTTTGACCCAACCTCTTTGCATGTTTTGTGATGACCTTACCTTGGTCCTTTTGATAGCACTAACTATGCTTGTTGTGTTGCACTTTTATGCCCCACGTCATGTGTAACCAGACCATTTATGTTGTTTTATGAGATCACTTCCTACCCTAGATACATGTGAACAATACCGACCTTATCTAGATGACTTGATACGCTTAATTTAATCAATTATAACTAACATGTTAGATTGGTTACCCTATCATATGTCCATCTAAAAACTAAATTTTTTAATTAACATTGGTAGTTTTAGTCTTTGCATAATCTTGACTATTGTGTTTAGTTTCATTTTGTGTACCCATTGGCATTTCACATGCCCAACTACCTTGTAGCACCACCTAGTGCCTCCCCACCAACTCCTTAACAAACATGTACTTAATTTGTCCTCTCTTCATTGACTCTTAATTTGAGGGGGAACACTTCCTCCCATACTTAGGTCACTTTGACCTTTAACAAAGTGATTTGATTTTATTTTATAGCTTGTTAATTCAAAGTTGTATAATAAAAAGGGGCAAAATATAGACACTAGAAAATTACACACTTATATTTTTTTATGACTAAATGCCTCAGGACCCCTTAAAGACCACCTAAACCTTATTAACCCTTAACCAACCCCTCTTAACCTAAAAAAATCCCTATTTTCCTATTCACATAATACTATTCAAAAATATTATTTGAAAGTATGATTCACTATCACTTTTCACTATCACTATTCACTATGGGACCCACTATCACAATTCATGATGACATGGCAAGTGCACAAGTGAGTGACATGAGATGTGACATGGAAAATGACATGGAAGGTGATATGGCAAGTGACAGTTCTTATAAGTAAGGTGGCTTGATGTAGGACATCATACCCCACCTGGGACCCTTTCCCAAGGTACTCAATGACCTCATTTAAGCATCATAAAGGTATCCCATTAGAATATTGAAAATTTACCCTTAATGGGATATCATTAAACATGTATTTTGTATTCACACATGAAAGTGGTCTTTAAAATGAGATACCTACCTCTTTAGTGCTTTGGAAAATACAAAGGGCACCCATTTTTGACTTTTTAACCCAAATGGGAGACCCATGATCAAGGTGGGAATCCCACCACCCTAATATTATGACTCATTCATCGACCCAAATTTAAAATGGTGTCATATTTTATGTACCATATCTTTAATTTCTTGGATGAAGACAAGAAATGGTGCTAAAACATCTTTGGCTTCATTTAGACCCATGTCCATGATTCCCATTCAAAATTAGATTCATGTGCAAGTTGGGAGACACACCAACCCAAATGGATACCCATGATCAAGGTGGGAATCCCAAAAATCATATATTTTGACTCATTAATACACTACATGTAAAGTGGCATCATATTTTGTGTTCCATCTCTTTAAGTACTTGGATGAAGACAAGAAAGGGTGGTGAAAAGTCTTTGGGCTCATTTAGACCCATGTGCATGATTCCCATTCAAAATTGGATTCATATGCAAGGTGAGAGACACACCAACTCAAATGGTAGACCCATGATCAAGGTGGGGATCCCACCAACCTCATATTTTTATTGATTCATGCACCACATGGAAAATGTCACCATACTTCTACTATTCCCTCTTTTGGCATGATTATTCACAATAAATGTTATAAATACCCACCTCTCCTTCACCCAAGGTTAAGTTAGAAGTTATTAAGATCTTGTTTTAGGTGTTTATAGGAGTTCATCATTTTAGAGGTCATCCACATCTTGGAGGAAAATAATTTAAAGCAACAAAGCTCTCCAAAATTGCCTCAATACATCTTCAACAAAATCATCAACAACAAAAACATTCGTCTTTAAGATTGGAAGGTAACATTTGATTTTATTTCTTCAATTTCATTTTATCATCTCCTTGAATTTTTAATCTCTTCATCCCCACTTATCTATTTTCACCCTTTGTTGTTTCATTATCTCAATCCATTTGTTCCCTTGTCATCTTTTATTCATTCACACCTTTACCACTTTTACCCTCATTATCCTCTTCCCCTTTTTCCATCTTAACTACTTACCTTCTTACCTAATAAACCATTCACCCACTTATCCCATTTGAATCTTTACATTTTTATTACCTTAATGATTTATAAACCAACTAAACCACCTTTATTTAATCCATTGTTAAATTTCTAAACCAAAACCATAGCCTTGTCTTGACTAATTTTCAGCATTAGTTGCTCTATTTAATCATTATTTTAAAAGCACTTAATTTTATTGTCTTAATTTAGCTATTTGTCATTATTTAATTGTTTTTAATTTCAATCATTTTCTATTTTAAATTCATGTATCTTTCCTTTTTATTCACAAACATTGTTAGCCTCCTAGAAAGCTTTGACTTCTAGGATTTAGGTCATGCTAGGCAATCCACCCAACTACTTGTCTAACCAATATGTTTTATGGTAGTTCTTTATTATTGAAGGTCATTTTCCCTAGACAAAGAAGAGTTCTCATAAATTCTAGATAAAACATGCACACATTCAACATGTATTCTTTTACACACCCTTCTTAACTAGTTTCTTCTTTTCACACTTAAGAAAAAGAAAAAATTAGATAGAAACAGGTCCATTAAAAAGTATAAGGCATGTCTTGTAGTAAAGGGTTTCTCACATGTCAAAGGTATTGATTAGTCTGAGATTTTTTCCCTTGTAACCAAGATGAATTTTGTGCACCTTTTACTTTCTCTTACTAATTCATAGGGTTGGCTAGTGTACTATGTGGACATAAATATTTCCTTATTATATGGAGATTTGTAGGAATAAATATACATGGATCAACCTATTAGGTTTTTTAATGATTATTGTCTTATTTTTTGACTATGAAGGTATTACTATGATCTTAAATAGGCTCCTTAGCTCTGGTATGAGAAGATGGATTCTTTTCTTCTATCTATTGGATTTATTCTCTCCCACATAGATCCTATCATATATATCCAACATGTTGGAAAGGATATTGTTATACTAATTTTTTATGTTGACGATTTGTTTACTATAGGTAACTATTCTTCTTAGATTTAGGATATTTATTAGGTTCTTTTAACATAATTTGATATGATAAATATCAATCTTTTGCATTTTTTCCTTAGTTTGATTATTTCTCAATCATATTCAAGGATTCATTTAATTAGTATAAGTACACCATTAATATTCTTTAGTGTTTATGC
This sequence comes from Torreya grandis, assembly GCA_037957365.1. Lineage (NCBI taxonomy): Eukaryota > Viridiplantae > Streptophyta > Pinopsida > Cupressales > Taxaceae > Torreya > Torreya grandis. Next base: position 1,119,376 of record JARHVA010003818.1, on the reverse strand, counting down.
ATGGTTTATTTCAATCCAAATCCCTCTCATTTCTAGTGTGGGGTGACTCTTACTTACAATTTTAGCACTCCTCTTTATGATGCTACATTGTATAGGTAATTGGTTGAAAGTCTCATGTACTTAACCTATACTCACCTTGATATTTATTTTTTATTTGAGCTTGTATCTCAGTTTGTACATGATCCTAATTATAGTTACTAGTAGGCTACCAAAAGGATTTGGTGATATCTATAAGGAACTTCTCAATCTAGATTACACTACACCAAAGGTTATACTGATTTGGTTGTATATACTGATTCATAGTTGTATTTGGTTTTATTGATGGAATATGTTATACTTATGTCTACCTTTTTTGACTTGGTTCTTATCCAATTTCTTGGGCTTGCAATAAGCATCAAAATATTGTACTTTCATCTATAAAGGTAGAGTACAAGGTAAAATTCATAATGAGTCAATATATTCTTTGGATTTTTCAGTTATTGATAGAGTTAGGATTCATGAAGGATTCACATGTTGTACTTTAAAGTGACATCCAAAGTGTAGTTCACATTTATCATAACCCTATTGAGCACTATTAGACCAAGCATATTTAGATTCACATGCACTTAATTCATCAACACATTTAGAATGGATTTATTTGATTGGAGTACATTCTAACATAGAAACAAGTTTTTGACATATTTACAAAGCCTTGTGCATCATCTTATTAACTTAATTTGTATGACAAGCTTTTTGTTTTAGAAGTTATACTTAGGAGTGTTCATAAGGATGCATTCTTTTCATTTTTCATGGATATATTATATATGAGTACCTAATCATTCCTTATTTTAAGGACTCATATTATGGATATTCCACTTTATTTTTGAATATTTTTAGCCCCTATATTCAGTGTGGGGGGTGTTAAGTACTTTATTTACCTTAGCGCATGTTTCTTAGGTAATTTTTTAAAAGCATTTTTAAGGTTTTCCTACCCACTTAGGTGTGGATATAAAATATTTTAGTATAGTTGTCTTTTATCCATAGGTTATCTCCTATGATTGATCAAGTTATAATTGATATTAATTTACTATATATGCAAGGAAATCCTATCAAACTTGATAAGTTTTTGGATATATTATATGGTATAGCTACTTTTTGATCTACATATCAATTTTTTGCATTAAAATTGTTCATGTGATGGTTTTTTTTGTTAACACTTGATATTTATGAAATTTGGAAAAATCTATTTTCCATTCCTTTTATCATCCACATATATTTTTATTCAAACATAAGAATGTCTAAACTAACTTCTATATGACATTTGTCCAAATGATCGATGAGATTAAGAGGGTTTTGGTGAAAGTTGATACCTAAAAAAAGAGATAAAATAGTGATCAATGATACTTACTCCTTCAAATTCATGACATTATTGTAAACCTTCCTTTTGAATAAACAATGAATCCTATATCTCATTTAGAATGTCTTTTGAGTTTGCATCATTTAATATTTTCTTCCAATTTGAAGACATAAAGCAAGGTATGACAAAGGGTCACTATTATTAATACCTAAATTAATGTAATCAAACCTTGTATGAGTGGTAATAAAAGTAATTAAAAAAATTATAAAAACCATGATACCATAAAGAAATTATATGAAGTGTGTATGCTCTGAAACCACTGATCTAGGGCCTAAAATGAGACCTAGTGGATAATCTACTTATGTTGGTTGAGATGGTTATATGTGGAAGTGATTTAATGGATGATAGATAAAATTAAATATCAATTTGGTAAATAATAAACAAATTAATAATAATAATATGATAACAAATATAACTATAATAGAAAAAAATTATTATGTTGCATTTTTTACAATCTAAGAGATTAAATGATGTTGTCAAAGAACTTCCTAACTCTATTATTATATGTTTTTACTCAATGTGATGCTACTCTATAAATAATTAGATCATAAATTATTATAAAATTAAATAATATTAATCATAGACAAAATTATCATAATAGCTAATATCAACCACTTCATAACTACCAAGTGTGGTGATGTCACTGACTACCATTACCATCAAGTTATTGGTTATAATATTGAACTTGTAAGAGATATGTGGTAGCACAAGAGTAGAATTTAAATGAATTAATTATAATTTAGGTGTGATACATATTTATTAAACTATTGATGTTATTAAAAAGATAAATGAGTAATTGTGACAATGTGCAGTATGATCTACTCACCTAGATCCTCCTAGATTAATCTCATTTAGTGATAAAGATTAGGATGCCATCAAGGTAGACTAAATAAATGAAGTAGTGAATAGCATGATCATGTAATTAATCATATAAATTTATGTATATTGATTATTGGTCAAGCCATAGGGCATGACTAACATTAAAATAATCCTCATTTGGTCTTGAAAGTTATCTTCCATATGTTTGTAGTTTGGATGAGAATATGATGATACCCAAACCTAAATTTATATGGAATATTTTTTCACCATGAATTTGGTCCAAAAAATTCCTCAATCCTCAAAAGAGGGTATTATTTCTTAATTGTGATATTTTTGAAAGCTGGTAATTAATACAAGATTGTTTCGTGTGCCATATTTATTTAATGCAAGTATAATCAGGTTGCTATAATGTGATGAGTTAGGCCTGATATGTCCTATATACATGAGTTCATGGATCTAATTCTTGATCTCATTATTCTATAAAAATTATTTATAGTATAAAGAGGAATTAGGTAGAAGAATTATAGGAATGAAATCAATAATTTAATTCTCCACATAATATGTAGTCACTTCTTTTGTTCACTAAAATATATCCTTGTATTCTCATAACTTATGGTTTAAATTTGAGTTCTATGTTCCTATTATTGGTTAACCTATGATATGTATTAATGTATAAATTACATTAGTTTATTCATATATAATAATTAAAAGCATAAAATTATTACTAAACATGACCAACTTCTTACACTACTTGATGATAATGAGGGATAGCTTAGGAAATTATTATATAATGTGATGTTTATTATTAGAAACATCTATGAAAAAAATTCAAATTTTATGAATAGATTACATGTCAATGGTAAAAATATGGTTGACTAACTAAAACATCACATACCTCTAATGGAGTCACATTAAAAATGACAATCTCTTAAAAAAGGTTGATGTTGTATACTAATTGGCACTATTGAGTGACCCATTTCTTGTATCCCACACTAAATCATCTAATAAAGTATGGTTGTGGCTATGGTGTAAGTGGAAATTTCAATCTATGATCTTATTTAGTAGAAATGAGGTTCATCTAACTTCCACTATCAACAATGAAGTGTATTGGTTGAGTATTTATCCACATTTCATAATCAAACAATACTTATGTTTCTTCTTCTTGCCTTTCTTCAATGATGAAGTGTTTTTAATTTTTACTTTAAGATATGAAAGTAGAGTCTTCCTAGTTTGGCATTTTTCATAGGAATCACTATTGGAACTTTGGACTAAATGACAACCTTTTTTCTTGGATTACTTTTTATTATAATTTATAAAGTTTTTACTTCTTTTGTGAAGGTACTTGGATCCATTTTATAGTTTAGAATTCAACTTGAAAAATTTAAACTTCTATTTAGTTTGGGATTTAGAATATTTTATCTTAGTTTTGGTCTTAGCCTTTATTTCAAACTTGAAAATTAATATGTAGTATTCATCAATTTAAGATGTATATAGAAAATTTATATCTAACTATATATAAGGTTTGAATCCCAATATATACTTTAAAAAAACTTTTTGTTTTGAAACATGATTTATAAGTTTAGACACCAAAGTATGAAAGGTGTATTTGTATTATTGCACAAATTATTATTTACCTTTGTAAAACTTTAGATAACTTAGTGTAATATCCATCACAATTTCCAACATGATAATATATTCTTTTGAATGTTTATACGAAGCCATTTTGTGCACTTATATATGTGTCTTGTTTAAATTCATCTTCACAATTTTCATATGAGGTGCAGTATATTACCCACCATTTCTTTAAAGATAAATAAAATTTCAGAAGATTAAATGTAATATTTTATTGGTTAGATATTCCATTAAATATGTAATATGAATATATTAGGTTAATACAGTTGAATAGTGTTTTTTCATCTATTATTCATTTAAACATAGGGATATTTAGATTGAATGGTATCGTATATGGTGTTTCACCACTAAAAATTTGATGAGAATGAGAGATGTTGGAAGGAATCTACTATTTAAAATGTAGAAATCAATGATTAAAGATAATTTATTATTAATGTGCATAATGTTATTATAAATATTCATGTTATAGTTACAGTACATCCTTTATCATATTCTATATATAAATAGAGACAAAATCTAAATACCCCATGATACCACTCAGAAATGATACAAAGTCTATAAGTCAAGATACCATTGATCTAGAGCCTAAAAGGAAACCAAGTTGACAACCTAATTAAATTTATTCAAAATTAATTTGAATGGAAGATAATTATTAAGTTAATATAATATGAAGATGAAATGCATTAAACAAGGAAATAAAATAGTATGAAGATAATAGAAATAGAACTATAATAGAAAAAATTATTATGCTAAGTTTTGTATAATATCTCAGATATTAGATGTGTGGTGTCGATAAAGTCCCTAGATTCATTTTAATCTATGTATCCTAATAAAATTAATGGAATAACACATTAAAATTAAATAGAGGAAGATCAAACATCAATTAACCTAGCACAAAATTTGGAAACAACTACTTCATTATTGATGAATGTTATGACATCACTAATTCATGTTAGTGATAAATTACGATATATATTACCTACAATAAATGATTTGTGTGATAATGTAGAATTAGATTTTGATGTTATATATTTAAATGCAGGTATGGAACCTAATGTATATGTTTTTAATGTTAGCATGATTATTTCTATGTAACAATACTAAATTTTTGTAAGATACGATGGCCTAGATCATATTGGATCAAAATTAGCCTATAGTAGTAGAGGGAAGAGCTAAATAAGCTCTAGTAGAGGTTAATCATGAGGAGGGAGGTGAGGAGGAGGTTGAGATGAGATCAAATTAGAATCATAACCTTGATTGGAAAGAGGGGGATAGGGATGAGTTTAGGAGAAACTCTTAATTTTTTTACCCTTTTAGTTTTGTTTCATTACTTCACTATATATATCCTACGTGCATGTGTGATTATGATGTGAAAAATATAAAATTGAGTGATGAAATATTATTTGAGATAACTTCCTCAACCAAATACATGTGAAAAATCTAAAATTGAGTGATGAAAGATTATTTGAGATAACTTCCTCAACCAAATACATGCAATGCTAAGACTCAGTAGGGATGAGCTACTTATGGACTTGGGGTTACCTATGAGTGTGGGCATAATTTAGATGTTTTTATTTCCAAATTTCATATCACACATGAGTCGGTAATGCATGAAAATAAAATAACAATGTTATAGGATTAATTAAAAAATGTGAGTGATTTGGTTTTAGTGATAGTGGGTTCCCTTTGTCTAGTAGGCACAAAAGAGGGTAAAGGCATATGAAGTTAGGACTAATGCCTGGAAGCACAAGATCTAGAGTAGGAGATATTTTCATTAAGTGTTAGGAGGCTCTTAATGAAGGTAGAACTAAATCCCACATAACTCAATGGGAAGATGCTCATATAGGAGGTGTTATGAGTTATTAAATTAGTGCTCAAATTTATGAGAAAGTGTTTTTTGGTATAAATAAAGGATTTATTTAAACGACTCATATAAATAGGAGTTAAATAGTATTTTTATATATTATTGTTGTGGGTAATTTTAATTTGATAACAAATCAATGAGAATAGGAGAATATGATAGATATTAAGTGTTGGAGTTAAATAAGGATGCATTAACAAGCTATGATTCCTTATTTTTTAGAAGTTAGCAAATATTTATATATGTAATGTTTATATTAAATAAATTTATTCAAATTATGTTTGTATAAATAAAACCTGTATTCAAGCTTAGGCTCTTTTAGGAAAGGGGTCTTTCCAAACATGAGGTGGACCAAGAAATTTTAGCCTTCTACCTCGAGGGAAACATGTATACGATAGTTAGGATTAACTCTTAGTGGATCTACATAGGTTGCTATTATTGTGATTTTTTTTAACATTTGGCCACACTTTCCATATAGGTTTAATAGATATGTATAAACTTGATGTATTACTAAAAAATGATATATGTATATAACCTTGGATTTAGTTTTCTCTTATCATCCATTAAATTTTATAATGTTCCCTTTTTGGATTATGCACTATATATGGATAGTGTTGATGTGGGTTTTATTCATAATGTATAAACTTTTATGAGGTAGACTATAAAATATTAGGATCAGTAAAATGTATTCACTCCAAGGCACAAATTATAGGGTATTAGGTTTTATAAACAACCTATTGGTGGAATAGAGGTGAATGAGGTTGATTGTTTACCATGGGTGAATTAGAGATGGGTGAACCTAGATACACTTTAGGTGGGTGGAATAATGATGATTCTAACTAAGGTGGGTAGGAATTCAAAATAAACTCAAAAAAGAAAAGAAAGTTAAGGTAGGAAAGGAGGTGTGTAGACCACATTAGATGAAACCTTTCAAGATGAGTACTTGAATTTAGGTAGGATAAGAAATCACATACTAGTATTTTATTGAAGATATTGTAGCACACCAAAAAATAAACATGATTAGTATTAAAAGGGACAAAAATACAACATACTTAAAAACATGAAATCAAAGGTTATTGCATTTGTTACACTACAATAACACATCTACAATGGGGGATTATTATTTATATTCAAAATGTAGATCAGATATACCTTAATATGAATGATTTTAAATAAAATATAACTCATACACAACCAAATATTTAGAAACCATAATGATAACACTTCTTACAAAATACACAATTTGGAAAAGAATCAAGATTCGCACATCAATACTAAGATTTTAGAGCTTATTCAAATTTTCCTATTAATCTCAATAGACAAAATTATCCTCTATGTGAAATAGGAGGTTACGTGTAATAAGATTGGGATGGGAAAGGCCTCACCTCTCAAGTGAAGTATAATAATACAATTAAAAAATAGCATTGTATGCTAATCTCATATTAAACATGCATGAAAAACATTGGTCACTTAGATTAGAATTATTTATCTACAAATAAACTATATACATGTTAAATAGATTTGGAACTATCAGTTACATCTCAAATAAACCATGTAAGTACATATCTATGATTATATGGTGCTAATGTGGCACGACCATGATAATTTATGCTATACTAAAGCTGAAGTGGAAGCTAATGTGGATGGAACTAGAGTTGTAATCAGAGTTACAACTAAAATAGATAGTGGAAATGAAATTGAGATTAAAATAGATGTAGGAGTTAGTGAAACTAAATTTGAACTTTGTGTTATAGTTGTAATAGGTGTTTGAGTTGTAGATGAACCCAATGTAGCTATTAGTAGTGGGATATAGATTTTCTTAGTTTGAGTATGCACCAATGTGTACCGAGGAAGTTGATTATACTTAGGTGGGGTTGGAATAACTCTTGATACCATAGTTTATTATTTAGATACCTCCATATAAAGAGAAAGGCATAAATCACCTAAGTTAATCTCTATGATCTCAAAATCAAGCAAAGTTCTTTTGAATAACTGAGGAAACTTGTCCATCAATCTCATGTGTGTACCCAATGTCATTATAACCTCAATGTGTAATAAATAAATCCCTATCATGCTATATATTCTGAAATTAAGTAGATGCATCACCTCATCATGGGTTCTATAAATAGTCTCTTCAATCTCTACTCTAAATTAGTCCAATGGTGCTTGCAAAACATTCTCAAAAATGGGTTTGGGTAGCAATTTCCCATATGGATTATTTACTTGAATGACTCTTAAGTTAGTTAGGATAGATATAGTTCCCTCTCTTTGTAAATTTTTGAACCAAAGCCACATCTCTTGATGTCATTCAAGTATACCATCCCTTTTTGTAGCCACATAATTTTATGCCCAAGCAAATTTAGATGTTATTATTAAATTAAGGTGGGCATAAGACTTAATTCTTGTGGCCTAGCTTATAAAACACAATTTTTCATCAATATCTTTTATTTTATTAAATATTCTAAGATTATATCCCCATTTGGGTTGGGAGGTGGCATTGTTGAACCTTATTGAATCATTGGTATCAAAAATCTTCCTTGTTATCCCCTATACATTGTAGACTATCTCCTTCCTTCAAGTATTGAATGGTGTTTACCTTTGGTTTTTTCTACATATCTTGATCAAAACTTCTAAACATTTCCTTGATCACCCACTATTACATTCACAGAATTATAATGGTCTTACTTAATTCTATCTAGGTCTGAGGGATTCACCTTACTTCTCTTAGATAGAGAGAAGATATCTTCTCTTTGTTTAAGCTCTATTTGTTGGCATTCAACCATCACAATTTTCCTCTTAACTTTTCTCAAAGTATTTGTCTACCAATAAAAATGGAATTTAACTATAGGTTGCTCAACTATCAATAAATATTATCTTCTAGTTTCTTCTTATTATTGTAATTCCCTGATCCATGAAGGAATATTTGTGTCAAATTATTGCTATGTTTATTCTATTTTCCTTATAGGTGATGTTTACTGAATTGGTTGTGTTTGTTAGCCTAGATTATATCAATGAGTAATCAAAAGGGATTGACTTGAAGGTATCATAAAACTAGGGGAGGATGTCCTATTATAATAAATGGAGGAATAACTTTCCTCTAACTAGTAACCTAGTTTTAGACTAGTGTGTCTATGATGTACTTAGCCTTCCCTTCAAACTTGTGTACCAAAACTATAAATGTATCTATCTATGTATCTTAGATAATATATATTTATATCTATATAAATATCCTAGGAGGGTTAATTTTCAAAACAAAAATAGAGGTAGATACTAGGTTTTCAAAACATACCCCTTAGTTTGGACAAGGGGATTGAGGGTAAGTTCCACAAAATAATGACTAGGTAATTGGGGTTATTTCTAGATTATGAAAATAGTTAGTAATGGAAGTATATGTAATCCAAGCACTCATAATTGTAGTTGCCAAAGGCTCCATAATAGTAGATTGGGATGTGGTGGGAAAATTTTGTAATGTAATAACAACCTGAGGCTGGGTTATTTGGCTTTTAGAATCCAAAGAGTGTAAAAAATGTGTTACATCAACTGTAATTTCAGAAATAAAAGAAGTTACCAAAGAATGTGAAATTACAACCAAAATAGGAATAATTGGAGTACTAGTTATTATAGTTAACACTCATGTGGTTTGAGGTGGATAAATTAGAAATATAATAGGGGATAGCCATTATATTTAGATTATAGTTGTGACTCTACCTCTACCATTTCATCTCCTTATTTATCTGATAATAATTCATCATCTACCAAACTAGTATCCTTTTGGTTGACCTCTTAAGATCCTACTATCAACTATGTTCCCCCTAATTGGGAACTTTCTTCAAAAAAACATTCTTTCTCTGGGTCTAATTCTATAGTCTTACTGATGGACTAAAACTCTTTAATTTTTGCCCTAGATATCCAATATTCATCATTGGCCATCCTTATCTCTTCCTCTTCACTATAATAGACCATGACATGGTTTGATCTTCATGTGCATCTTATTCTATCCTCCCTCTCTTTATGGACTTCTATTGGTTCCTCCTTCACTTCCACCTTTTAAGAAGAAATAGGTGGAGTCTTGGGCTTCCTTGTATATGTAAGTATTGTTTTGGTAGTAATAGATGCCCTATGTATATAACTATATCTTATATATATGGATATGGTTGATAGATGGGCAAGATAGATCAAGATATGGAAAGATACATGTACTCCCATATATAGATTAATGGGAAAGACAAATCAAGATAAGGAAATATGTGGCTCAAACCTCTATTATATATCTATATAATAGATATGGGGTGTAGTTTAAGGTGGACTAGGAGATAGAGGGATTGTAGTGGTGATAGATGGTGATGGAGTGGGAAGGGAAAATTACTACTGGAAGAATGATGGATGATGAATATATCTATCTAATCAACTAATGTGATGTTTTTGGTGGTTATAAAGGAGAAATATGCACTTGATACAAAAATGAAAGAAGAGTTACTTGAAGTGCAATGGTTAGTGGAGGTAAAGGAAACATATAAAATAGACTAGTTACTCGACTTCGATAGGTAGAACTTTCTTATTAAACTCTATGTTGAGGGAAGGTAGCAATAAATATGTTTGTAGGGGAAGCTGGAGGACTTTCCACTCTCTCTTTAACATGAGCTACCATGGATGGGATAACATCTTCCTATGTTCCTGATTTTGCTTAAAGAGGGGGTCCATTAATGGGTTTTGAAACCCATTTTTTCTTTTCAATCCTTTTAGCATCTTCTTTGATGATAATACTATCATATTGGATCCTATACACCATAATCATAGACATGTTGGTTTTATGCATCCTTATAGCCACTTCAAAATCATCTTCAACATTCATAAATATGTTACCATGGTCATAGGATTGGTGCCCATAGTTGACCCTAATTTGTCTTTCATATTTATCAATGTGTGCTATGATATTCTGTATAAGGTCCCAACATTTGTAGGTTATCCATGTAAACCCATAATGTGTCATTATTTTCCAAAAAAAATATAGTGCTCCCACCTTGTGTATTACATTATGCTAATACTGAGGGGGGTGGGATGGATGGTTGCTTACTTTACCTTCCTTAACTTAGTGTCAACACTTTTAGCTAATTGAGTAGCAATTTATTGCTTAATAACCTTATTAGGCACAATCCTTGGTAGTTTTAAAGGGTGTGAACTATTACCTTATATTCTTATTATTTTACATTATAGGTATAGCCATTTATCACCCATTTTATATTTATACTTATTTATTTTATTTGACAATCTAGGCATATTTTTTCATAACTAGCCTGATAAACCATAGGGTAAAAGGTTTTAGTCAAATTCAAATTATTCATAAACCTATCTATATGGATAATGTTAAATTCATCACATATTCTATTTTATAGGTAATCTTTGGATGGTTTCCAAGGTTATTAAAATAGTGAGTGGACCGTCATAATTATAACATCTACTACATATGGCATCATATAGAAGTTGCCATCCAACAAAATTCTAGGATTGTTCGTTCTAAGAATTAAGTTGGAGCTAATGATTTATCTATTTGTTATGAAATTCTTGGATGTCATAATCATGTCCAATAGATGGACCCATATATTATTAACATATGATATAGTTTAAAAACCATATATTCTATTCCAAAGAGGGATAGATTTTCTTACCCCTTACTTGAAGAGGGCCATAGATTAAAAATTTCCTTAGATTACCATCCCATTAATACAACTTATTTTTGACATTATTGTTAATAAACCATGTGTTTACCATATCTTGAATGTATGTCATCTTAGGCACTATAAGTTTATAGACTTGTTAAAGCCATTTTCACTAATATATGCAGCTAGCATTCTACTTAGCCTAAAGTCCAATACATTTTTAAAAAAATACATTTGTAAAAAAATTGAACAAGAGGTATATATATGGAATTACCTCTAGCTTAGATTATATGTTGTGGAGACCTATTGCTTTGATGGCCAATAAGTCATCTGTGTATCTCTATGTGAATATGTATAACTATTCCTTCGATCTATGGGGATGGGTTACCTTGACCACATCCCAAATGGTAGAATAGTTCTTAAATTCATGGTTCAGACTACTGAATCAAAGGATGTGTTTTTATATTTGGTTGACCTGACAATAAAGTATGTAGATGGAACTAGAGTGTGA